>CAJNJA010039931.1:0-28048 GCA_905231915.1 Symbiodinium necroappetens | reverse complement strand
CTCTCGTTTTCTCTCTCGTTCTCTCTCACTCTCTCGCTCTCTCTCTCTTCATCTCTCTATCTCTCTCTCTCTCTCTCTCGCTCTCTCTCTCTCTCTCGCTCTCTCTCTCTCTCTCTCTCTCTTTCTCTCGCTTTTTCGGTCTCTCTGCCGCCTCTCCCTTCTTCATCATGGCATGAAGGGCGTGTCCATCCTCCAGCCGCAAGGCACCCCCCCGGTGTCTTTGGTTTTGTTTGTTGTCCTTCTCTCTCTCGCTCTCGCTCCCTGGGTCGTGCAGGTTTTCAGCTCCCAGCACGATTTTGTGGTCTAGGGGTCCAACTCTCTGTTATCTCCTCTCCCTCTTTGCCCGCTCCTTCCTCGCTCAACCTTAGGGCGCAAAGTTTGCACATTTAGCAGGATCCAACCTAGGATCCCTAAACTCATCACAAAAAGTCAGCAGAGAACGGACCCCCGCGACGAACCAAACCCTCGTAGCTCACCGGTGCTGCCAGGTCACGACCGAGTGCTGTCACTTCTGACCTGGCGATGGTAACCGGGATTGCTTTCTTGTGCTTGGGCCAACTTGGAGTTCAGTGACTTCAGGTGGTATGCAGCATCTACAGCATGATGATGTCCAGTGCCATGTCTTGAATCGCAATCGCGCCTCAGTAAGTGCGTGGAACTGACTCACCCTTCTCCAGCCCCGGCCGACCACACCGCTAAATGCAAGTCCCGAATCTCAGTGTACACCATAACCCCGAACCCTAAGCCGAGGATCCTGAAGCCCATGGCCCAGCGCTACCGAGGTGTTTAGCATCAAGTTTTTCAGAACGGATTCAGGTCGTTCCTTGCGGTTACGGCATGCGAGGTAAAGTTTGTAGGAAGCATGTGCACGGAGGTGTACGGTCTGGAGAGTGTACCCCGGAGCCGAGTGCGTGGTGCTGCCAAGGGGCTTGTGTTGGGAAGAAGGTGGAGCCACGGAGCGGCACCAAGAGCCACTGGCTCGACGAGCACCCCCCGTCCCGCCACTTGGCCGCACTGGGGCAACAGGGCCGACAAAAGATACAGCAACGATTCCGGACTTGACCGAGCTGAACCAGGCCGTTGAGCGACTTCCCTAACTTCGTCCTTTGTTGGGAGTGAGCTTGGGTCTTGCTAGGACAGCAGTGGCTCCTGAGGATGCACCCTGGTTCGCGATTATGGCAGCTGGTGGCCCTCCCCAAGCTCACCATAAAGACACGTGCGAGTCGGACGATAGTTTTCGTCGCTTTGTTAGAAGTGCGCTTGGGTCTTGCTAAGACAGCTGGCGGCTTCTGAGGGTACACCTAGGCCACGACGATGGCAGCTGGTGGTCCTCCCAAAGCCCAAAGCCCAAACCCGTTAGAACGACATCTACATCTTGGTCTTGAGATGGCCTCGTTCGCAGCAATTGGAACTGGAGAGCTTTTGAGTGGCTAGTCCTTTTGGTGGGAGTGCGCTTGGGCCGTGCCACAACAGCTGGCGACTCCCTGGGCCACGATGACGGTAGCTGGTGGTCGGACGACATCTGCACCGTGGTCTTGGGATGGCCTGGTTGGCATCAATTGGAACTGGTACAAGGTTTTTTCGGTAGAGTGGCTGGTACAATTGCCGCGGTGTATTGGCATCGCATATCCCATGTGCAGCGTTGCAGCAGTGGTGCTCCCCGATCAATTCTGCGGGTCGTAGCGTTGGTGCTGCTCGCCCTCGCACATCTCGGCATCGGTGCTCCCTCCTCGACCGTAACCAAAACTGTGACACCTTTATCCCTTTGGGAGTGCGCCTGGGTCTTGCTAACGCAGCTGGCGGCTCCCATTGATCGTACCCACTTCACTACAAGGATGCCAGCAAGTCGAACACATTCTGACCTGGGGTGGCGATGTTCTCTTTCACCCTTTCACATTTACAGCCCTCAGCATGTTACTAGGAGACGGCTTTGAGATTCTGAGATCCTTGTGCTTTTGCTTTGATCTGCCGCGCGATGGGCCATGACGCTTTCGGAGCCCATCGCCCCGTTTGCATTTAACCCCTTTCTAGGAGCGGAGACAACACAGGGGCCCGTTCCCTTGCCGGAAGATGACACCTCTCTCTCTCTCTCTCTGGATTGTTTTGGGATGCTTACTTTGTTATGTGCTGCTCAAGCACTTGTCACTGCGCCCCGGGTTCTTCTACTGGTTTGCAGGTATCAGCCCCAAACAAGCGCCCTATAGTCGTGAACAACTCTAAAGCTCACGGAAGGCTGATGTGCATAGGGTCGTGGGGTGAGACGCAGGTGAGTTCACGGGAACATGAAACTCGTGTATGTGCCGTGCAGTCTCCATCAGATGCCTGCTCCGAGAATGCAGATACATGCTTGCATCACCCAGCGAGACGAAACGACGCTGTGGTTGCGCAGAGCCGTTCACAAGCCCTACTGAGATTCGAAATCCAAATTGACAGGGGCACCATCCTTTGAGATGCAATCTTGGGCTCTGGGGAGCCATTGTTTAATTTGAGCATTCTGAAATCTGTCCTGGGACGACCCAGCACCCCGATCACCCGGCGGAGATCCTCGAACGTCTCAACACTGAGCCCTAAACCCTAAAGCTGCTGACCTTCGTCACCTCCGCCTCGACCATCTTGGAAGGCCTCAGAAAGGTACTGTAGTGGAGTTGTGTCACAGGGCTCTGAAGCTCTCAGGGTTTGGGGTTTGCCATCGAGGCCTGCGCGGTCGAATATGCAGATTCCAGGCTTTGTTGGCGGCTGTCGTTTGTCTATATAGAGTCTAGCAGCTTTCTATCTCAGCCTTGAATCATGTGACCTCTGTGAGGATGAGCAAACTGGCGACAGGGTCTGGATTTTGGGTCTGAGGATATGCAGCCCAGCACCTGACCTACATAGTTTGGATACCATTCCAGGATTTACAGGACCTGGACAAAAACTTGCATGTAAGCTACAGGCAAGGACACTACAAGTGCGCTTTGCGCTGGAAACACAGCCCGCGCCGTCAAAGCCACATCTCCTATTCGAGTCCTTGCAGCAAAGAAGCGGGCAGTGGATCCCATGGTAGGGAACCAGCTGCAATTTCTGGACTTGAGCCACAGCAGCAAGTGCTTGTTTCTGCATGTCGCGATTAAGACCCTGTCATTCCCTGACCGCTGGAAACCGTTACAGTTACCGTCCAAGTTGGACAGCTGCCTGTTTCAGGTCTTGGCAACACCAAGCAGGAACGCACTCATATACTATCCAAAAAAAAGGCCCCTACAGGGGCTGCTCGACACCAAGTCTCAAGCCCTGCTAAAATAATTGCAGGAGAAGAGACCTGACAGAGATACTGCCCTCCCCAAACAACGCTACTAGAGCCGTAAGCCCAAACATTCCATCAAGCGGCTTTAGAAGCCCAAAAGCCCCGAAGCTCTGTTTTCGCTACTCCAAGGCTCCTCCAATCTTCTGCGGTCGGCTACGCTTGATCTGTGCCGCAGTTTTTCGCCGTTGCCTGGGCATGAGGGTTTGCAGCTTCAACCGCGCGAGCCGGACTCCGGACTCCGAGCCGGACTCTGCGCCCCAACGTCCGTAGTTGACGGGTCCTTTTGGCTAGGCACTTTCTATCGAATCAGCCCGACCGTCGTAGATTTCTCTGAGCCGCCCTTCATGGGGCTAGTGTTTTCGGCATTTTGAATGAGTTCTTATCTTCTTATCTGCATGCTATCTACAAGATTGTCCTCTGCCTCTTCTGTTCGAGCATTTTGAGCTTAGCCCTGAGGCTTGAGAGGTGCATCCGTGAAGCTTCAAAAAACTTTCACTTTCGCTTGATTGTTGCTGTTTAGATTCAAAAGATCAGAAGCGACCAGATCATACAAACAGCCTTCGACAGCATCCACAAAAGCTCAACAGCCCACCAACACTCAAGTTAAGCCAAGTCAAGTACCAAGGACCACTGCCACGGTCTCCCCAAGAGCTCAGTCCCGTCACTGACAACCCCAAACAAAAGGAAACAAGAGGGCCCAGAAGGCCCAGGAATTAATGAAATGATCCCGAACCGAAAACGAGCTTCTTGTTCCTGCACCAGAAACCTGGATTAAAAACACTCAGCTGAAAAACCTGTCAGAAGCCCGCAAGCTCGGCAAAGATCCGAGACCAACGCACGAAGACCAAGCAGGCGCCCATGGTTACAAAGGCGGCGATCAGGGCCAGAATCTCCCGGGGGATTTTACTCACGACCCTACTTGGAGAAGCCGGAGGTAACAACTGGTTGTCCTTTTGAGAAGCATGTTAGTGAAGGTTCTACAGCTCTGGTGCACAAGAGCATTTTCCAAGCTGGTCGAACCAGTGCTAGATATTGGCTGCTCCTCCAACTCTTGAACCTTCGAGGCTGCTGTAAACCCGAGAACCTTACATCTGTTGATTGTGAGCTCCAAAGTTCAGGCATCCAACAAGATGACTAGGAACTCTAGTACAACGAATGAGCGGCTCAGGATGCAATAATGCCCGGGTCTGGAGCTTGTCAGGTCATGACTTGTGGCGGGGTCGGTTCAGTTTTCAATCCTTCATAGTAGAAATGTGCTACAAACTCAATACGACCAGACCTCATGGGTGGGGACAAAGAGTAGGATCTGCACATTTGTGAAGGGTACAGCCGTACAGCTGTCAAGCGAAGTCAATGTAATCGAGTACCTCCAGAAACTCTAATGACTCTCATACTCTCACGGAGCACACCAAAAGCTGCCAAGGAGAACGCAGTCTATTCTCTCACAGCCTGCGAGTGTTCTTGCTTGCGGCGGAGTCGCCATAACACAAAACAAGAGTTTTTCGGTGCACGGGTTACTTACAGGACAGCTGAATACATAACTTTGCATGTCTGTAACACCCCCAAAATCTCTTGCCAAGCCCGTGAAAAAATCATAACCTGTTGCGAATATGACAAACGATTACCTCGCAAATTGCCACAGCCTTACCAACTAGACATGGGATTACTATTTGGCATGTGCCTCGTTAGCCAAGTTTTCACATTCAAGAGGTCATGGGGCTATTGACACGATAATGCATGCTTGCGATTCGTTGGTCGACTGCGCTCGCATAAACTCACGCAAACGCATGACCTTAAACGAGTTGAAGATTGGATCAGGAGAACTCATGGGTGGTCTGTGTGTGTACCGTGTTGGCTTCCTCGATGGCTTCCTGAACTTGACCAGTCTTGTGTGGCTTATTTCCCTGATCGGCCTGAGTTCTGACTTGAAGTTCTTGGTGGAAGATTCAACTGTTATTGCCCAGGGCTTCAGAAGTTGTGGGTGCAACGGTGCACCTTTTTCTCTTTCTATGGACCAGTGGGGTGTCACGTCAAGAACATTCACAGCTGGTCCGCGTGCGGGTGTGTAAGAACGACCTCCAGGCTGCCCATATGCCCCGAACCCCAGTCTGTAAACACCCTAAACTCCCGACGTAAAGCCCTCTTGCATTTTTACTGCTACAGCACCAGGCCGCCTACATCCGCTCCGAAAATCCTTGAGCCCGTCACAGCTAAAGGCTTAAGCCTTCCTCCGTTTCCGCAATCATTAAAACTTATGTAGCTCGAGCAGAACGCCTCGTTTGCAGTCACAAACTCCAAAATTGATGCTAAGAGCCCGCCGCTTGAACCTCGCGCATGAACACTGGAAACCCTGCAGCCTCAACCCTGTCGTTGTCCTGAAACCTCTCCACCACAACAACAGCACCATCATCCTCTTGATCAGCCATCATCATCACAAACATCATCACCGCCATTAATGCCATCAACAACAATCTCAGCTTGCTCGTCTTCGTCTTTGTCATCATCCTCTTCTTTATCATCACCACCATCCCCCAGGACACAGAAGATCAACCTCCTTGCCCTCCCCCATCATCATCGTCATCGTCAGCAGCAACACCATCAATAATCTTACTCGTCTTACTCGTCCTCGTCTCTTCACAATGATCGTCATGACCACCACCCATAACAAGCACGACATGGAGTTGTGACACTAACACCACGAGAAACCCGACTGGACCGTGCAGATTCCCACACCATCCGTTGCCGCGTCATCCCTCACTTGTCGAACATTAAGCCGTGCACCCTACAGGCCAAGACCCTGTGCCGAAAACCCTCGTCCGAGCTTTGCCTTCTCCGCACGGGATTCTCTGGCAGTGTCAACTTTCCTGTTTGGCGTTTGCGCTCAAGGTCTAAGATGCAGGCCTGGTTTGGGTGAGAGTCCAGAGAGCTCGCATTGTGTGGTGCAGCCCTGCAAGGCCAATTTATCCTTCGCGACAATGCAGTATAACACCACCAAGCCACTCTATCAGGTCTCTGCCGAGTGGAGACATTACTTTATCCAACCAGATTGCTCGGAACAAGCTACCATGATAGGTCATGTTTTCACCGGCACAAGGGCGTGCTTAGGAAACCCGAAAAAGTCCACAGATCAGATTGCTCACAACCTAAGCAATAAGCCTATGAAAAAGACTGTTGCAATCATCACCGGCGGGTGGAGACCAAAAGTCTCACATAATTGCCTATATCTTGTCTCTTCATTCAATCTATATTCTAGCTGTCTCTTCTTGTACGAACTCGTCCTCCAAACTCCGGACCGACGGAACCAACAGGTTCTCCCGTCGGGGAGAAAGCCAGAGCCAGGGGTCTTCCCCTCCCCCTCACATAGGATCCTTCAAAAAACAACCATTACCCTCAACCCGGGCCCAAGCTGAGTGTCTAGCCCTGATTTCTTTGGCACGCCTTTGGCATCCACCTTGGTGCTAGAGGAGGAAGCAGGTTCCCAGTCTTGAGATTTAGGGCTTGTAGGCTCGGGCCCAGACATGGTTCTGTTCTGACTCTAGTCACTTGAAACACCTGATTTGGGAAAGATGCAGAACCGCGTGTCATGACATGAATGGACATCAGTGCGCCCTGGGCTGGCTTAGGGAGGGAATGTCACGTTTCACATCGAAAACGAAACTCATCTGACGGAGGGTTCAGGGGCTTAACGGATATGAAGGCATGAGTGGACATCAGTGCGCCCTGGGCTGGCTTAGGGAGGGAATTTCACATTTCACATCGAAAACGAAACTCATCTGACGGAGGGCTCAGGAGCTTAACGGATATGAAGGCGTGGATTAAAACAGAATGTGCGCAGGCAGGGCTTCAGGCTTGAGGGTTTCGGCGCGCAGTTCGGTAGGATGTAATCTCACGCACCATGCATGGAAGCCCAACGAAGGAAGTGTTGAGCTAGCGTCTCGGGCTCATGAAGCCTACTCGGTGTGGGGTTTCAGGTTCAGTCTCTCGCCTCGGTAGCCGCAGATGCGCGAACGAAGCTGGCGATGGGCTCTACATAGCTGGAGAGCACCCGATGCCCACCTGTCTTGAAGAACTTCGGACAAGGGTTTGCGAATATTTGATTTGCATGTCAGGCATGCCAGGTCTTTAGCTGGCTCAGGGCTTTTCGGTTCCAGCTGCGAAATACTCATAGTAGGTGCACTCCACCCAGCCGTGCAAACATCTCAAAACCCAGAGCCGATGCTTTTGGAACGTTTAAAATCTAGTTGCTACAAACCCGAAGGTTTTAAACCACCCTCTAGTACTAAACGCGGGAATCGAAGCAGTGAGCTCGCGGCAAGTCTTTCGGCTACTTGCGAAGTAGGAAATAAGCTGCTGTCGATCGCACTTGGTGGCTTGGGCTAATTACAATGTCCTCCGGGGTTGCAGCAGGCTGCAATCTACGTAAAGGTTTCGGGGCTGCAGGCAACCACGGCTATACTAGGCCAAGTGCTGCCAACTGCTGACTTCCACAAGCTTCCGCTCTGCGCTTTTGGGTGGATGGCCTAGCCACCTGCAATTTGCAAAACCATCCCTGACATCTTCAAGAGTCTTTCGCAAGTGCGTGTGCCACGCGCCTGGCAAGTCACAGGAGCCTGACGTTGAAATCACCATAAAGCCTGAATCCACATTGCTGCGAAATCAGGACATCCTTGCTGTGCCTGTGGGCTCGGTGTGAAATAGCTGCACTCGCCTCAGCAAAGCACGAGCCGCGAGTGTGGATCCCGAAACCACAGGAAGGAAAACAATTGGCCACTGCTCACTGCTGCAGCTCAAAATAGCTCAACACTTGGAGCCTAGCCTTCGACGTTCCGGACATAAGATTTGCAAAAGTTGGTTCCACACAGAGACACAGCATCCGTTGGAAACTGTTTCGTGGACCCTGCAAACAGGACATGTGCCCATGCAGGCATCCACGCAACCGCCTGAACTTAGTAGATGTACCATCTAGGTATATGGGGAGTGGTGCAATTAAATAGGAATTTCGGGTTCAGCGTCACTGCATGAGCGGCTCATCTTGAGATTTCGGACTGAGGGTGGCTGTCGGCTTTTGTGTGACAGGATTTCGCTTCTTGGGAGGGATGGTTTAGAGTTTAGAGTGTCCAGCTTAGGCTCTCGGCAACTGCCAGGGGAGATTTTCGGCCGCGAAGCGTGCGGAGACTTGGTGAGGTTGGCAGTGGGACCTGCACGGATTTTTTACAACATGCAATTCAAGAGTTCGAAAATATCGTGTAACTGCGAGTTCTGCATTTTTAGATTGAAGGTTTAGGGACTTGTCCTCAAACCCTTCGATTTCGTTTCTTGCAATCTTGATCCTAAGATGACTCCAGTACATCCTAGAGAAGCATCGCCAAGCTTCCTGCTAGAGAGTTGAGAGGCGTTGGCTGTCGTAGCTCCTGGTTGTGGGGAGTTGGGACCTCGCTCCAAGGCCCGAAGTGCCAAAGCCCGGACCTCAAACCACCGATTAAGTCCTTGGGAAAAGACCACCGGGCAAGTTGAATCTCCTGTTGCAAGCTTGAAGGTTGTCTCGGCACGCCTGGCTTCTGGGTTGAGACCGCGGTTTGCACCGATTGTTTGGATTGGGAGTTTGGGGACAACATGACTCAGACACCTGCAAATTGATCTTCGATTCCCACCAAAACCTCAGTCGAGACAAACTCGAGCCCTAAGCACATGCCCTGAACCCCAAACCCGCCACCTCAACTCGCGATTTGGTACTACATCCAAGCCTGCCCAAGTAGTGATGCCTATTTGCATATTGGCCCAACGCATCCCGCGATGCCACCGATCCTACGAAACGAAACCCGAAGCCACAACTCAAAGCTGTAAGTCCTCGCTGAACTTTGACCCTTGCTCTCCCTGTCCCCTCCGAACCACAGCATCATCTTCCGCCCAGAACACAGCGACCGGGAGGGAGGTAGGCCTTGAGCCAGGCGGGTAGGTAGGGTTCAAAAGGCGCCATTTCTCCGGGAAGGCATTTCGGGCCAGAATTCCAAACCGCTCATCTCGGAATTTCAGTGGTAGCTGCCATACGGACTCTAGGAAGCAGTGTCTTTTAGAGTGAATTACCGACGCAAGTGCTGAAGTCTGACCCCACAGCTTGCAAACCCAAAACCCACGAGCTCAAGAAGCTAATCTGTTAACACACAGGTTTGACGAATCTGGGTCTCCTGCCATGACGAGGGCTCCGCGTGTGCAGGAGCGACGAGGACCAGCTTCTGAACCTGTCCGCTTCCGGCTTCCGAGCTATAAACCATGACAAGTCACGTGAAATCGCAATACTTCCAACCAATCAGGCTCCCACTCCAACTCTTTTTTGATTTGAGTGTCAGGGTTGAGCGTTCGAGCGAAGAATTGACGACATCATTGGCGTCCTCGACCTGAAGATTCAAGAAATGCTCAAACACCTTGGCGCCTGGCTTCGTCTTCCGGAAAAGTTGGCAACCCACGGTTTGTGCTTGCTTGCAATCAAGACTTGGTATTTTGATCACAATCCGAGGTTCAGGCCAAGATCTGACATAATCTTGCAGCTGAAAGCAAATTATGACAGAGATGTGGCACACTAATCGATCTCCTCCCCGTGGGCTTGCGAAAATCCTAACACCAATGTTTCTAGTCAAGTCACGAAAACAGCGTTTCGAGGCCATGCGCAAACTGAAACAACCTGCTCGACAAACAGATCCTTCGTTTGGGGTAGATCACGCATGGGATTGTTTAACATGCTGAGCTTCTGAAAGCTGCATGCCATGAGCAGAAGATGCCTGATGCTTTGCGCAACAAGTTCGAGGCTTCATGACTTGGAGGAAACGAACATAAAGAAAAGCCTTGGCAAAGGCAGCGAGTGGATGTTGTTGAGAAATGCTCGTGCGCTGTTAGCACTGTGTTGGCATGAGCCCTTCGTTGGGGTCGGCCTGTTCGACGAATGATTCGTCTGCTGCCCGGCATGAAGCGACACTGCAAGCCGGACAGGCAGGAACATTGCGATGGCTTCTTGAGCTTGAGGTTCAAAACTGTGCGCGCAGGGAAATAACAAAATCTGTTATTGACGGGGGCAGCGCGTCTGTCCACCAATGCTTCTAGTTTGGCTTTCCTCGACCTTGCTTCCGACTGTAAACCCCCCAGCATCGAGGCCCAATCCTGAAAGCCTTGGCTTTCGAAGCCAATGGGTCGGCCTTCAGTACATCGCTGCCGGCCAGGGATGAGGCCATACCACCTGCAGCAGTTACAGAAAAGTTGCTGCTACTCTCGTGCCTGAAACGATTGCAATGGAAGGCTGTTCAGAGTGGATGCATATTCATGCACAAGAAGAGGGTGGGATGGCTGTCGGGACGAACATCGAGCAAAGAGCTTGGCTCCTCTGAAGCCTACGTAAAGATCCTGGACATTAGCCGTGCAGCAGCCTGATTCCTGTGCCATGCCAAATCATCAAACTTCACTCCATCGGGCATGAGCATGACAAAGACAAGTTACGGAGCTGCTTCACTAGAGCTGAAGAATTATCATGCAGCCACTTACCTGTACACTGCACACTGCGACCGGCCGCAACAAGAATGGCAATGCAGAACACCTCGTCCACGAACCAACACCCGACCATCAGGTTAACAAGGCGTGTGGTAATTGTCAGAGCAACATTTCACCCAACCGATTAGTCTGAGAGAGGAACTCATTGGATGGCCCGAACAATCTATAACCAGTCAGCCTGGTCCTCGTGCATCCCTTCGTTTGTTCTCAGACATGTCCGAAAGCCCGAAATCCGCCATCATCACACTTGACCACTACACCCCAGACTCCAGACCCTACAGCCGTCCACCCTAAAGTCCAATCCCCCTTAACCAGCCTGACAGCCTTAACCGGGCCTCCCCAGGACTTGCCCAGCAGCACGGCAACCTCTTCACGGCCACTCTTCCGGAGCCTTTAGTCGACGTCGGTTCGCAGGTTAGCATGCACCAGCATGGAATTGAGGATTTCGGCTATCCAGTCGATCCCAGTTGGAGATCTTTGGATTTATGCTGGCAGCTTAATGACTTGTAGTTTCCGGTCTTGAGGCTGAGGCCGTATTCAGGATTTTCTTGTCGTCAGGTTGTGAGGCTTAGCAGGCTTAGCATTAGTGGCCTTAACTTTTGCTGGGTTCTGGATTCAAGCCCTTGCCGGAGGCTTGAAGTCTTTCTGCATTGAGAGATGCAGTAGCAGCTTCGAGGATGCAAGGGCTTGACCACGAGAGCTCGGGTGGTTTGTGCCAATTCTCTAGTCTTTGACCCCGAATTCATAAAGCCTGAGCTCTTAACCTCAAAGCCCTGCCACCGTTCTCAGTGCAGGCGATAGAATTAAGCTTGTGGCTTTGCAGCACCACTCCGACTAGTTTATACCAGATCAAGGCTGCAGGAGAACTTCGTTGCAGGGCTTCGTTCCTCGTTGCGAATGTGGATTCTAGGATCTTGTGGTTTTTTATTGTGGCAAGTGGCAAGAACACTAAGATTCTAAGCGCAATATCGCAGGTTCCTGTTAATGGACGTAGTGTTTCGGATTGCACTCCCACGGGAGTTTCACTGACCAATCTATTGTCCAATCCGACACAAAAAGTGATATTTCTTCATTGGATCCCAGGCCGCTTTATTTCTCACAGCGGTCGTTGGCCCTCGTGGCGTGGCACGAGTGGCTTTCGTTGGTTAGGGGGCGGTCACATGGGGAGCCTGAGTAAAGGAAAGGTCCGGAACAAGATCAGCACATCAACGCGCGACTCTGAGAAGACACCCAAGCAAATCTCAAGGCTTCGCGTCAATTTAGAAAACAGCAAACGGCTCGAGGCTCCAAATACTGGCAGAAAGGCAGACGCTAGCAAGCCTTGAATCCAAGAGGCAAATCTTGCAGCAGGCCCTCCAAATCCTTCTCAGAAACCTTTCCGGGCCTGCGGCAATGTTCATGCTTTGAGCGTATCTCCACTCTGACCAACGACACCCGAGTATCAAAAGCTTGCATGCGAGAGTCAGACCGTGTGAAAGGGCTCATTTATGCGTAGAGAGCGGCCAATCCTGAGGGCGAAGCCCAAAACCCAAAGCCCTAAACCACGACCTGCAAGTTGTATCAAAAGAGCACGTGGCTAAACCGGGGCCATGCTGAGAAACATGCAATGCTTCAAGCTGCAAACCCATCACACCTCCTGACTACGAGCATTTGGGTATATGGCTTGGGATGCATGGTTTACGGTTAAGTGTCAGGAAAATGGCAAGTTGCTCCGCACTAGGCCTCGTCTTTTGATTCGCGTGCACGTGGGGCAGGAGTACGTGGTAGCCTTCCTGCTGGTCTTTGTCGAGCCACATGCACTGAGACATACGTAGACGTAACGACACTCCAGGCTCAGACGGGCCAAGCGAGACCGAAGCCTAATGCAAGGACCGTCTCGGCGATTGCAGGCGTGATTGCCAAGATTCTGGACTTGAGACAAGCATGACCTTTACTTTGCTGACTGCAAGTTTAGGCGCTCGACCGAAGCCATTTCGTTGTGATTCGAGTTCTGCTGGCCTTCTCCTGATGCCCACCCGGCATGCTGTAAAGCTGTGATCGCAAGCCAACCTCGAATCACAGCCTTCGGCATGCGATTGAATTGTACGCGCGAAATTGCTTTGCATCTGCTAGGAACTCCAATCACTATGAACTTAGGTCTCTCTTTGCGCCTGCGGGCGCAACCACATCCTCTCCAGATGCAAGCCTGCTCTGTTCAGACGTCCGACTGCCCCAGACGGTCTGCTTCCCTGTATGCATCGCTAATCTTGCTACAGTTGATCAGCGAGTATTCACTAAATCGACCGAAGACCCCGAGCATAGTAAACCTCCCAAGAACCCAATCCCCCTCCCTCCCTCCCCCCCCCACAGCCTTGGCCAAGCGTGTAGCGATCGGGTCAAACTCGCGGATCAAACTTGGATTTGCACCTTCCAGGATTGGTGGCTGTAAGGACCGAAATACAGAAGGCGTTTAGCTATCGGGAGCCTCAAACCCTCGACAGCTGAAAATACTTTGGTGTGATTGAAAGCTTTCTATCGTTGGCATGATGCAGCCATCACATGAACTTCTTGAAGCTCGCAATATGACAAGATTATCTGTAGCAGCTATCCAAACTGCCCTTGTTGAAATCCGAAATCCTTCTTCAGGTCCCGAAAAGAGTGCATCCTAAAGACTGAGCTAGTTACTTATCAGGAAGTTGAAAGCTCGTTTGTGTCAAGACCGGGTGCCACACCCAGAATCCAAAACCCAATGCTCGAAGCCGCAATTGTCAACTGGCCTGGAAGGACAGCTCAATCGTGTTTTCTGAAGCCAGCGAGACCGAGCCCCCAGACAAGAACCCTCTCCTCCCGGCCTCAACCTGACAGCTTCTAGGCCGCGCCCCCAAGCCCTCGCCCGAAGCTTGTGTACTATGTGCACGGGCAGACAGAGGTACGCGAGGGACTCGATCTTGTGCGAATGTGGCTCTAAAGAACCGTCTTCAAGCCCGGCGAATGGGGCGAGCTGCCCGGAAGTGCAATGGCCAGTGGGTGTGAAGCAGCGCCGAACTCGAATACCTGGCGCACACACACAGGGACCAAAGACAACTCGTGCTTGGGTTCGGTGTCCAAAGTGCCAGGTGTTGTCTTATGCCGTAGAGGATGCAGGCATCGTTTTCGAAGAGCCGCTGTCTGTGTGGGATACTATCAGCGATCTCTGAAACTAGCTGCGAAACAGCAGTGGGCAGACGACCAGTCCCACCAATTCCAGAACACATAGCAAAGCAAGCACGGTTGCCTCTTCTTCTTCTGTGCGACTGAGAAACCAGGCACTGCGGTAGAATTTGAGAACGAGAGGGTGAGACGGTACTGGAACATTGAAGATATTGACAGCAGGTGCAACACCTCAGGGAGAACGAAGCTGCGAGCAATCTTTACAAGGAGGTGGCCTCCATGTTCCCGAAACGAGTCTTCCAGCTGCCTTCGTCCGCGGGGGCATCTTGCCTGAAGCGCGCAAGTGGTCCAAGCCATTATCATTGCTGCGAATTCTCCTGAAGACACCTGAACTGCTCACTGCCGGCACAATCAGCCAGAATTTCCATCTCAATAACAGGTGAACTCTGCTGCAAAACCGGGTGTATCCCTGCTGAAGCACAACTCCCGCTCCAGAATGCCTCACGACACTTGCAGGACACCTTGCAACATTCCAACAAGCAAAAGCTTACACACTAAACACAGAGGCCAAACCAGTACCAGCCAGCAAAATTGAACAAGGGGAACTTCTCCCAAGAACTGTCGAACAAGGACCAAGATCCGGTTCGATAGTACGGGGAGAGGAGCCATGGAAGGTCCTAGATTGTTTGGGTTCCTTCTTATTGAACTCCCTTCAAGCCCAACCCGAAAAAGCAATGAAGCGGCTTTACTTGCAGCACCCCTTACCGTAAGGGCATGGCATCTCCGCGAACACAGGCTCTTGAGCGCCCTTGTCCTCGCAGAAGTCGAAGATCTCCTTTGCCTCAGATGCTTAGATGAAGACAGCAAGCGACTTGCACTTGCGTCACGTCCCTTATTGTGCCAAGTGTCAACACTCATGAGCGCAGCAAGTGGTTTGCTCGCGTATGTTGATTAACGTCTGCTGACTAACGTCATGATCCTGCCAAAGCCCAGTACTGTGTGCATTCATTTATTCAGCAATCCCTCTCTGCTGCGATATCGAACTTCTTCAGGAAACCCAAACCCAAAATCACATCAAGATACTGAAATCCCGCCGCACAGCTCAATAGTCCTGAATCTCAGGCATACGTCTATAGGCAATACAACACTGATTTTTTGGAGTCCTACAGCCAACACACCGAACACCGCAACAAAAGGCTCTTCTTCAACAGCCATGCTAGATTCAGAAGCGACCTGGGCCCCGGCATACTGCGCAGAGAACTCATGCTTTGCCCAAGCGACATTCATCCTTGGATCATGGGGGTCCCGGCTTTTTTGGATCTAGAAAATGGCATGTACCTTACAATGGCACGCACGGCTTTGTAAGGTAAAGTCTAGGAGTCGAGGTGCTTGGCCTGGCTTCAGGGTCTGATAGCCGTGAGATCGCCATATTTGTGTTCTGGTCTGTGAAGGACCAGCGTGCCCCTGCAGCGAAGTTCCCCTGAGAAGGAAGGAAACTGCTTTGGGCCATGCCTCTGCAGCAGTCAGCGTGTCTAAGCCCCCCACAATCCGAACCTGTGAAATCCGAGTTGCAGCGTGTTTGGTGAATGCAAGGCTCGAGCCGATCCCTGTTTGGATTCATCTTCTGCTTCTCCGGCTTGTTACTTGTAATCTTTGTTGCCGTTGAAGACTTTCTATGGGGGCTCTCTTTTCATCTTTGCAATTCCAGTTGCAAACAGCACTGTCACCGTTCCGTTCCTAAGTGCTGCCATTGCTACTCAATTACCTCTGCTGCCACGACTCTATACCACTCTTACCAGTACCTGTGCCAGTACCGCCACGACCACCACGACAACGACCTCCACTAGCGCTGTTTGTTGCGCTCCACGTGCGTCTTCCCAAACCCTAAGCCCTGCTAACCCGAAGCCGTTGACCCAAAATCCAGTCCTCAGCCTCGAACCTAGAAACTGGAAATTTCACAGGCGAAGTGGCAATTCGGCAAGGCAGGATGCGTCTGGCTTGAAGGAGTCGAGGCCTCAGATGGCTGTTGTGCAGCTCTCACGTGCACAAGAGTACGGGCAGACGTGATAGGCATGCGTTTGAGACGTGGAAGTAGCAACATAAACACTGCTAAGAGTAGTAAAGAGCAGGCTGTATTGAGGTGCGCGCTGTGCTTTCCGAGAGTGTGTGATAAACCCGAAACCCTAGTGCACAGAGTCTGGTGGGGATACCCAAGCCCCCGAAGTGAGAATGTAGCACGAAGCCGTGCACCCTTTCACACCACCGCCTATGGCTGATCGTCTCAAACCTGAAAGCGTCGACGAAGCCACAGCAAGGGACTCGGAGGCTGAGGTTTAGGTCATAGGGCGTTTAGGGTAGGTATTGTCGGCGAAGAGTCCAAGCCATTCCACTCGAAGCGCGTTGCCACAGTCCAAATCCAAAAGAATCCTTGTAGACCCTCGTAGTCAGGCTTGGTAGCTATTGGGCAGCGCTTCCAGGGCTGCAGGCACCCACTCTCGACCCCTGCGCTGCAGAGCAGAGCAAAGCGATTCAAGCTTGTTGCAAAGCTGGCAAGGGAGCCCCACGCCCTTCAATCTGATACAGCCCTAGAACATACAAGTTCAGGGCCAGCATGCAAACAAACACGCTGGATTAGGAGCATGCTGGATTGTGCTTCCGGGGTTTAGGACGGGACGGGCTCTGACATCTGGAGTTGGGTCTCTCATCAGGCTGGACATTGCCGCACTTAGTACCGAATCGTTTTGGCAGCTTCTTTAAAGTTCATCAAAACCTTAGACCCTCAAGACGAAAGATCCGGGGCCCTGCGCTCAAAGTCAGGAGTCCGGCGTGAGCACACTCGGGCTAGCCTGGCATCGGACAGCAGGAAGCCCTTGGAATCCAGGACGGAATGATCCTGGCAATGGGGCTGGTAAGCTTGGTGCTCGAGACCAACATCGTAGGTTGTAGGACTTGTGACCCGTGACCTATGTCTCCAATCTTCAGATGTAGTACATACAGCGTGTATGAATTCCAGCTTTTGAGGCCGAGATGCCCGATTTGACTTTCAAGTTCATGGTCTCGGCTCGCTACATCGATTAGGACCTAGGGAGAGGATTTGCGGTTTTAGGAGTTGCTTGCTAAGGCTTTGCCGGGTCTGCCGATGTGTGAAGTCCTGCAGGGCTGTCACCAGCTTTGTCGCATCCGTCTCCGCGAGGCAACTCTGGAGGAACCTCGTCGTGACATTCAGACAAAGGGAGGCAGACGTGGCCAGTTGTCGAAAGCCTGAGTCGAAGCTTTTATCGGGCAATTGGCAATAGGGTGGCGTACCGATTTAGTTCCCGAAACACAAGCCAACTAAGCTTCATGCCACCTCCTTGGCCCGGAGCCACAAGCCCAAACCCGAATCCACAACAAGTAAGCAAAATCGTGGATTCAAAGTGTTGTGCTTCAGATAAGCCGCAATCTCAAGACAGAAAACCAGACCAACACTCGAATATGGACAAGTCTTCCCCTCAAGCCGCATCATAGACTCCCAAAACCCCAATTGTTCGGGCACCCAAAGCACTGAAATCCTGAACCAATATCCGAGCCTAGTTGTCCTAGCTTTTCGCGTGCATGGCCCGAGCGGCGCAGGTGTAAGCGGGCGAGGTTCGACGCCTCGCTAGGGCTGGACAGTTGGGGCTTCGAAGTGTAATTCCGGCTTTCTTTGTTTTCGGCCAGTGGCCAACAGGTCTCGTCTCCTCTGTTCCCCGGCACAGCCCGAACAGCAAGAGCGAATTTGCAAAAAAGGTGGATTCCTTCTCTGGGGTTTGGCACTCTGTCAAACTCCGAGCCAAGATCGAAAGACTCCAGGCCGAGGGTTTACTTGCATTTGGTCATCTGTGGCTGGAAGAAGGACTTGAGCTGAAGTAGCCAGATGCCCGGACGCTTCGGTTTAAGCTACGCCTGCTTCCGCCTGCTTCTGAAACTTGACTTAGCCTCCTATGACTTCGCCGCCTAAAACACGGATACACACCAGTCAATCAGAACCGTCCACATACACTTCCATGTTTTTCCTGTAAGCACCGATCTGCTTAGAGTCAAGCGACGCAGCTCTTTCACACGAACTCCCCGAGAAGTGAGGTCAGCAACACTGTCCGCCACAAAGGATGCAGTGCGCTCATCCCTGCCGAGGCTGGGCTTTGAGTTTCCACATGACTCCCAGTTTTCACTTCGAATGAGTTTAGAACTCCGGCCCTGCAACTTGACAAGTGCATGTCCCAGTCTCCAGGGTCATGCAGCATGCTGAACATGAGCAGACCTCTTGCTCCTTACCCGGCCATTCTATGGCATCCATGCGGGTGGCTAGCTCGGAGACTCCAACCCCGAAGCCCCGCACCAAAGCCCAAACCTCACGAGCAGTGAGAAACCCTGCATCCGACACTGGTACAGCACAGCAATCACAAATAATAAGATCCTCCTGCAGTGGCTCAGCAGGCTCAAGTTTTTGAGATTACTCCAGGCACCAGCTTCTAGCGTTTTGGGTTCGAGAAGAACCCCAAACAGCCACCGTCAAGAGTTCTCAATGTTGTGGTGCTTCAAGCTAAGGGGTGGGGGGCGGGTGACCACCACCCACCCACCCTCCCTCATGGTCCGGGGAGCCTACAGAGTGAACCCTTGAAGGCCTAAGATGCTTGCAGCCTTGGCATGTGAACGAACAGAGTCGGAACTGCGTCGTTGATGCTGCTGTCGACATCCATGATCTCCGGGACGATGCACTGCCTCATTCCGGGAACTCGGGTCAAAACTTCCCAATCGCTGAGACACAGTATCTCAAGCCAGCTCCAACTCGAGCCAGCTCCAAACCCGACGCCGCCTTCTATGCTTCCCTTCGGAACCTCAACCAAAAAGCCACAAATTCAAGCAGGCGGGGCTTAGACAAGCTTTACTTGCTGCGTAACAATTGTTGGGGCTTTGGGCGTGTTAGAACAGCTCGGGATGTGCAAGGGTTAGCAGCGGTTAGCACTTGTCTTTGAAGTGGAATAGCAAATCCTTCCTTGCCTGAGAAGCAACACGTGCCTGTTTCTTAGCACATCACGATCTAACCTGACACGTATTTGCAATTTGAACACCTGAGCTTACCAAACACAACACCGGAACAAACCTCCACGGCATACGAACAGATCCACCACAAGGCACCAAACATCTAACCTTTGCACCCCAACCCTTCTCGAACACAAGATCACATGTTGCTATGCTCGAGTTGCTACACTCGACATACCGAAACTCCACATCCCAAAGGCTCAATGGCAAGTTCAGGCACAACTTCCCGAGTCCAACCGATGCATCCGCGCCAGGCAGCAAGCCCACGAATGCCTTGGATGTACAGTATCGTTTCTGGGTTGACACCGGGCACTGAACCTTACTGCGAGAAGACGAAGATGATTATGAAAACTCGGCAAGCGGACTTCCACCAGAACCTAAGAACATGGAATCATGGAATCCGAACTCTAGCACCTTGAGAATCTGCTGACTGCTTGTCCTTTATCGTGATAGCCGTAACGGGAACCTAGCCCTGAGCCCCCACAGTCAGGCGTCTGCCAGCTAAGTTTCCAGGAGGGAGGGTGACATCGTCGATTGGGACTTGAACATCTTTGTTTCTTGGCTCGTCTTTGGGCGGCATTGCTCGGTTGTTTGAGGGTTGGGTATGTGTTTTGGCCTGGAGCGTAAGCATCCAGGTCTGGGGCTACGATTCCAGAAATTCTATGACGAGGTGTGGACGAAGGTCCGGGTGTTGAGCTTGTTGTGGACTAGCTTGGATGATGACAAAATAAAGAGTAAACAACGAAACCTGTGATCCGAGGTCTAGCTCAAATGATGTGCCACCTCACGCAAAAAAAACATTTGCATGAAGGGGAAATGCGAGATGCTCTGGCCACCTAGAAGACAGCACCACAGGGCTCCTTACCGATAAAGCAGCCAGGCCGGGTCAGGAATAGAGCACAGATCAAATCCCATCCTTCTCACAAAGATTGAGTCTTCCTCAGCTTGATGCACCATGCCCGCCCGAAACCACAGTCGAGCAGCACCACCGGAGGAAGCGCCAAGTGCCAGCAAAGGAAGATTCCTTGGTTGCGGTGCACTTGCATTGAACTGTGCGGAGATTCCGCTCGTATTGTATACATGTGTGTCAACAGACACGCGGTTCACGATCATCGGTCGGTGGCAGGTCAAGAAGGCGGAGGGCGGAGCACGAATGTACTACCTCCCCCTGCCCACCTACCTACTTACCCAC
This sequence comes from Symbiodinium necroappetens, assembly GCA_905231915.1. Classification (NCBI taxonomy): domain Eukaryota; class Dinophyceae; order Suessiales; family Symbiodiniaceae; genus Symbiodinium; species Symbiodinium necroappetens. The sequence goes on along the minus strand of CAJNJA010039931.1, from coordinate 7,850 downwards.
CTGTCTGTTTGATCTATTTATCTACCTATCTACCTACTTACCTACCTACCTACCTACCTACCTACCTATCTGTCCATCTATCTATCGGACCACGATAGATAGGTAGATAGATAGATCGATAGGTAGATGGATAGATAGATGAGTGAAACACATTCGTACAAACAAAGATGCGATGCCTTGGCACAGCTGTGCCTTCACCTGAGCAAGATGTCGAATCTGACCTCTAGGGACGCGGAAAGCAGTGGATGAAGTACATGAGTCGGCTGCAGTTGGAAATTCCAAAGGCCAACGCGAGCGGCGAAGATGTCATAACATGACAAATGCAAGCGTGCATCCAGCATCAAAAATGCAACAGCCACTCATGTTGCACACCGACGTCGTTCTGATGATCAGCAAAAAACGCGGCAGAGTGCACTCAGACCAGAGCATGTTGGGCCACAGCAAGGGAGCTGGAACTCCCTAAAATCTCCCCTAACCTCTGAACCCTGGATTCAAACAGCCCTGTAGCCTAGGGACACCGTGTGACCATCCCAAAGCTTCCCTGAGCAGAAGCTAGAAAACACGTCACCATACACCTCAAAATTTCAAGTCCTTACCCTTCAGCACTGAGCCTAAGACACTCACCCCTGGCAGAATTGAACCGTCCCACTGCCGAAGTCTTCATCGTCTATGTGTGAACCCTAAACTTAAGCCCGACCTTCACACAGCAAGAAACTTCGTTGAGGCACTCTGAGAGCTTCTCGACCTTCCTGATGTGACGCACGGCGGCACCCACCTCAGTTGATGCTCCGAAGATTTGGGCTTCGGGTTGCAAGACAGGAGTGCAAGCGTCTGGCTCAATCTCTGGGTGCGTTACGGCGTAGTCTAGTGTTCAGGTTTGAAGAAAATGTTGGCTCTGCGATGCATCAAAGGCTCCAAATTTAAGGCTGCGGGAACCCTTTTTTGGCCCGCGAACCTGTCAGAGTATCATAAGCCACTGTTTCGCACTTTATTGTTTTTGCTGTCAGGGCTTGGGTTTCGGACATTAACCAGTTGCAAGGGTTTCTTATAAGAAATTGTCAGATTTCTGAGTCGGAATTCGATCCGAGTTCCGAGAACCTTGCAGAGTTTCAAAAGCCAGTAACGTGTCCATGCTGTCTCCAGCCTGACAGCGCAATGGATACTCCAATTCGAAGCTTCACATGCTACTGTGCTTTAAGTAGAACACAGCTCTGGCTTGATGCCGATAGACGCTCAAATACCCTGTGGCGTCACAACCAACCTGATCCCTATACCTAAAGACCTAAAGCTAAGGGAATAGATCAACCCCGCCTACGTTCCCCACCTTGGTGACGTCTCTCTGGCCGTACCTGCCGGGAAGCTTTTGCAAGTAATTTGGTGGCGATGCAGGTATACAGTATTGATCCGGCAAAAAACTTGGGATTAGGACTACGTAAAGCTGCGGGCTTTTGATCGAGAGCACGAAGGCTTGCTTGCGCCACCAACTCTTTGACACACGCCAGCATTTCTGTTTCTCAGCCGTCGAAGCCAAGTTGCGATCCCATACAAACATCCTTTCCAGCCCAAGATCAATAAGTTAAAGTCCAAGTACAAGCCATTGACTAAGTTCCTTCATCCAAGCCGAGACCGATCCTAGATCCCGGGAGCACCAGCAGCTGCGCACGCCGCTTCCACCAGAGACGGCCATGACTACCTGAGACAAAAACTGAACAAACTCCCGGCAAACGAAATGTGGAGCTCGTGTTTCGAGTTGAGGATGCTCGGGCGGCTGGGGATTTAGGGTTAAGGGGTCTGCAGTTGCACCGCCCCCTCAGGGTCTTGTGGCCTGAGATCTCTGTGTTTACGGGCAGTTGTCAGTAAAGGAAAAGATCCTTCACAATTTTGGGGACCTGGCTGATCTCGAGTTCTCAGGCTTTGGCGGGCCCAGCATCTGCGTTGATGGCTCTCTACAGCCCAAGACGACAGAAACTAACTTTTCACCCCATTGTCGAAGACCTTATCAAGCTGCTTTACGTGGCCTTTGACTCACAACGGTAAACCACCAGTCAAGATTCGAATGAAAGGAGAAAAGAACTAAACAAAGCAAATGAAAGCATACGTGAACTTACCATTCGCTTCCATTGTTCGACCTTTTCCCTTCATTCTCCCTTCCGTGTCTGATTCCTTCATGGTAAGTTTCTGTTCTATTCAGTACCTCTTTCTTGTTACCTTTGCCGTTACCTTCCCTTTTGGGCGACATTAAGGCTGTCATGTTGGAGCAAACACTTGTAAATCTTATAATTATGTCTTTCGTCTAATTCCTGTAAACCTTCGGAATCGCGAAGGTACCAAGTAATATTCGACATACAACAATGTTGTGCGGGATTTTATTAATTCAATTACAAGGGCAAGCATAAAATTTAATGTGTAAACAAGCACAACTTTTCCCATTTGTTTTGTGCTTTTGCTTCAATTAAAAAGCGTGCGTCCTTTCTTTCCCTTACCTTTTAATTGAACAAACGGAAAGACCCAAAAGGCCCAAATTAACAAGGGAAAGCATGCGTTCCTTTTCTTTTCCTTACTAATGTGGGTCTTTTGTTCGCTCACACCAAAGCACAAAAATAGTAAGAAAAGCGTGCTTTCTTCACTTCATTCATCCAGTACCTATTCTTTGTTATTTTGGTTCCTTGTTGTGAAGAGCGGTGGAGGGAATTCTGTGAGGAATGATCCATCAAAAAGAAAAGAACATACCTTTCGTTCCTCATTCTCTTCACTCTTCTTTTGTTCCCTTTCCGTGCTTCTTTTAATTAATGAAGAAAAAACAAATGAAGTGCTTGTTTTCTTTTAATTAACTATTTAAAATAAAGCACACGAATAAGGAAAGCAGCACTCACTTGCTCTTTTGCTTCATTAACATCACGCTGCTTTCATTGAATTTTAATAAAGCAAAAGAGAATGAGTGATGCTTCCTTGCCTTCCAGTTGTACAATGAGGACTGAACAAAGGTCTCATATTATTTTTAACGAAGGGGAGCAAGATCGCTTCCTTTTCTTATTTTGGACCTTGGGGAACGAACCCTCGTATCTCGGCTTCTTTGTCCGCTCGCTAAGCTCACCATCAGGAACGTCAGTATAGGTTAGGTGCAAAAGGAACGAAGTGATGTGAATAAAGACAAAATGAATAGAAATAAGTGCGTGCTTTCTTCATATGCACTTCGCTCCCTTTTGTTCTAACCGTTCATTCCACATTTCTCTTCTGTCATTTTTGCTTTTTTGTGTCATGCTTTCGTTTCATTACCTTATAACCGCATTGAAGAGAAGCGCCACGGCATTGAATATTCGGACCATCCCATGACACATGAACTACCCCGGCGAGACTTTCCATCCGACAATCCAATGCATCAGGGCACGTAACCCCTCTTGAGGGCATAGCGGCGCAAGATCCCCTGGCATGTAAGCTCGAGATTCATGACGGCATTAAACTTACAGAAATGGCGACGATTGATTCGGCGATCGGGTCTACAGGTTCCTGAAGATCATACAACATGCGCGGAGACCGCGGCACCAGGCCCAATTATGCCTCAAAAGAACCCTTCACAACTGCAAACTCAAGCCGCGCAGTCCAAAACCCGAGTCCCGAAACCAAACCCGCAAACCCCGGAACCCCGTAACAACGCAATCATCCTGCGTCGCAAACCATGCGCCCGGGTCCGGGTTGTTGAGCCTCCTCCGGCAGACCAAGGCATTTGCCATAGTTGGAGGTCGCCTGGGCTCAGGATTCAGGTTAGGCAGGTTTGCGGCTTGAGCGTGAACCTGCAATCCGGCAAGCTCAGCCACGAACCAAGATCCGCAAACCCCAAACCCACAAGCCTAAGCATTCCTGCATCCTGAACCTCACACAGGCATTGTCGGCATTGTCCACCAAGTTGATAGCCCAAAGCCGTGCAGCAAAAACCAGAAGACGTCCCGGGGCCCACCGCAAGAACAGAACGTTTTGCTATGAGATGCGAGCAGCGCAGCTTTCAAACTTCCAACCGTCTTCTGCCACCTGACAACTTCTTGGTTGAAGGTACAGGAATTCGGGTGCAGAGTCGCCAAAGACCCCTTGCGGCACCTAAGTGATTTGTGATGATTTGTGGTCATAACGTTTTCAGAGAGCTGGGACTGTGGACTACTGTCCCGAGGAGTGAGTTGTAATCGTTTTCAGAGAGCTTCATTTGTGGACTGTCCCGAGGATCTAGCTTCCGAGCCGTACGCCCCGTATGCGAAATGTTTGAGCAGCTGCCATTCAAGCCGACTCTTGAATTGCTAGATGCTCAACTGACAGGCAACGAACCAGTCGAGCATCGAGCTGCGATGAAGCTGCGATGATTTCTTTTACAGCAGACTGCCTCTTCAGAGGATCTCAAGTGCAAAGGACCGTTCGAGACCAAGGAGGTGGATAGAACAACTCCTCCATCAAAAGAGGACACATTGGTGGAGTGTGAGGGCTTATGCTGAGCTCTATTCCTGCTTGAGGGTAGGCTCTTGAAATTCAAAGCAGGGCCGCAAGACGTTGACAGAAGCAGAACCCACAGGCAGCCTTACAAACTGTTCGGACGAGACTGCTGTTAATGTCTACATATGTAGAGTGATGGACGACTTGACAAGTGATAGTGCCTTGGGAGAAACAGATAGAATCTGGCTGAATCTATTGCTTGCGGCTTGGATTAGTTGCTGTTCCAGGGATCCAAGCCCCCTACAATGGCCGACAGGGTAGAATCCCAAGATTGTGGAGCTGTACAACAACAACCTCGATTGAAAATGCAGTAGCCCTTGATCTTGGAGAAGAAAGCCGAGGGTGGGGCACCTCCTTGAAGGCCTATTAAAGTTTCAGTGCAGGGGGCGGAGTTGTGGGGTTCCGGACACACTTAAAACCCTGAGCATGCATCCTGAATCCGATTTTCTGCACAACCGACAACCACTCAGAGCTTTCAGGTTTGGGCTTGAGATTTTACAGCGAGCTTCGCAATCGGGCCTCGTCAAACACATCAGTTGCCTGGTGTTGGCAACCGTGGGCGATGAAGAAGATGCCTGGACCGCCACACTACAAGCGTCGGCACGGTTTGACAAAACCCTGCCAACAACGCACGCAGCTTCCAATTTCGAAATCCTGATGCACTACTTTCAAATCCCAGCACCAACCCAAGCTCAATGGAGTCTGATGGTTGGCTGTTTGCAGACTCTAGCTCTGTTGAAAAACCTCGAGCATGTGCACACTGCAGGGAGTGATTAGGGTGTCAGTTTCCGGTTTACATATCGGATAAGAATACAGCGCCTAGATTGACTGGCCCATCCCTAGCACTCACGCCTTTCAGCACTCGTCCTCATGTGCTGCTATCAATGTACTCTTTATGTGCAGTGGCATGCCTTACTAATTAAATTGCATGCAAGAGAAACCACAGAAACAATGATTGATTCGAACCTGCTGGAAGCGCTGTAAATCCTTGCAACCCTCGAAACAACTAAGCCAGAAGCCCGAATCAGATTCCCCCACTGCCTTTCGGTTCTGTGGTAGGGCGCTGCCACAGAGTCTCGACCTCCGGATAGCATGGTCGTGCTTTTTCGTTGCCATTTTTCAATTTGCTGCAATAAGTTACGTATGCCGGCTCCGCTGAGAGCTTGGGATTTCATGGCCTTTGAGAACTGTTGCTTTTGCGGTTGCCTTTCCGATTCCGGAAATAGGGGATGTAGGCTCATGGTTTGGATTGGAATTCGACAACAGATCTCCCAGGCCAGGCCGCGGGACCTGTACCGTACAGGGCTTGGGGGGGTGACCCTTGGGGCTTCGGCCCTAGGCTGGCAACGCAGATCACACCAGAAAGTCTAAGTTTAAGGGTCTACAAATACAGTTGGACAAGTCCAGCCTGAGTTCCAAGGCAAGCTAAGATGTGAGTGTTCCCGCCAGTACGGCGATGCTTGTCTGCGGCTGCTAGGATCAATGTAGGAATCCAGTGCGATGCGACTGCAATTTTTTGGTGTCGCTAGCTTGACTTCTGAAAGCAAGCACCTTCAGCTCTAGATTCGAAGCGCGCAGTCATCTACGAGTGCGGCTCCCGTTTCAGTTTTTGCTGTAGAATCCTCTTGTGCCTCGAGCCCGAACCCTATATCCACCTTTCATGGCACTCTTCAAGTGACAAGTGTCTCTATCGCTCGCGGCCTGACGTTATCAGCTTAGTGACGCTTAGCGCGTGGTAGCTGCAAGTTGCAACTTGTGGATCATGCCTCACCCTCCACGCGGGCATACTTCGGTCGCAAATCCTCGCTCTGGGCAGCAGGCTTGGCAAAGCTACTCGCAGGAAGATCCGTGCACCATCATGTCATGCTCCTTGTCCTGATTAGCCTTTCTGTGGTCTTGTTGTATTGGTCAGAACCGGTATCTGTGTTAACATGATTTCATCAGTATCATCACCATCAACAACAACATGAGTATCACCAGCATCATCAGCAGCAGCACCATCGCCGACCGTATCATCACGGTATCATCATCATCACCACCATCATCATCGTCGCCGTAATCAGCAGCAACAGGATCTGGGTATAGGGCTCCTGCGTCACCAACTCACAGTGTCCGAACTCTTCCGACTGCTCAGGTGCTCGATCATTCTAAGGCTTCCAGAAAGAAGTCGAGCAAGTTCGGAAATCAGAAGCCAACTCACGGATGGCTGCCCTGCCAGCCAAGCTTCAGAAACGACATCGACGAGAACAAGATTAAGCTTGCAAGAACCCCATGCTTTGGGTCAGGTCTAAGATTGACGCTACAGTTCTTAGCACTTAGAGATGGCTTGAAAGTTGGAGGCCAGGATGTTAAGGAATAGACTCGGACCTGGTGCTCGAGGGACGAAATCTTCAGACTCTTTGTCGGAGTTGCTGCTTCGGTCCTACGGTACACTAATCTGGACGGCAGGTGGTGACTACATTGCTTTTCAGAATTTCAGCGTGATGACTGTCGGTTTGGGGCTCGAATTTAAAGGGATCACTGCAGCTCGTGCAATCTGAAATCCTTGCAGCACCCCTCGGATGCACTGGATTCGTCATAGATGCGTTCCCTAGCATCGAGAAATATCGAGAGCCTCGACTTGTCATTTTACAGAACGGCGTCTGTAACATCTTGAGGACAGTCGTTAACTAGAAAAGCTCGCAGCTGCCTATGGTCAGGATTCCAACGGATTGTCTTTCCGATTCTGTCTTGCCGAACCTAACCTAACCTCCTTGTGCTGCGACATGGAAAACGAACGGTCAGTGCCTATTGAGCGTGTGCTTTCTATTGGAGATTCCGTGCGCTGATGCCCTCAACTTAACCCCCCTCTCGTTCCAAGTCTGTCTGCATCTGGTTTCGAGTTGACAAACACTGGCCTCGTCGGCAGAGCACAGCAAAGCGCTCGCTAGGGCAAACAGCCTGTGTGTCCCAGAACAAGCTGCAATGTTTCTGTCCCAGAGCAGGATGCAATCTGTCGAAACCGAACCGAAACAATTAAAAACGATAAGTGGAACGATAGGAACAAGAGCAGAAATAAATCAAACATTCATGTTAATAATAGGAGTCATCAGCATCGTCATCATCATCAACATAATCAAGATGCTCTTCTTCTTCCTCATCATCATCATGATCATCACCATGATGATCTTCACCATCATCATCATCATGATCATCATCATACGATATCATATCTTATTATACCACATCATACCATACTATATTATATTGTGTTATATTATATTATATTATATTATATTATATTATATTATATTATATTATACTATATTACACTATATTATACTATACTATATCATATCATATCATATGATATTATATTATATCATATTATATTA
>CAJNJA010039919.1:0-58857 GCA_905231915.1 Symbiodinium necroappetens | reverse complement strand
TTTCCCACTTCACAAAAGGAGCGGAATAAGCAGGCGAAGGGTTATTCAAAGCTACAGCTAACAGACTATTTTGGCGCGGCCGGCAGCCCCACTCTCTATTTGTCCATCTATCTCTCTTTTGTCTATCCATCCAGCTGTCAATTTCTCTATCTTTCTATTCAGTACCTACCTAGCCATCTCTCGGTCTGCCTGTCTGTCTGTTTGTCTGTCCGTCTATCTAACTATCTCTGCTTCGGCATGGAGATTTTCCTGAGTATCATCTTGGCATTCAGGGGAGGAGTCGTTCAGCAATGCAGGAGGCAAAACCGATTTACGTCCTCCCTAGTGTTCAGATGGGTCAGCAAGCGACTCCACCAATTAGCGAACGGGCTGCGGGGGGGGCGGGGGAGCCCACTCCCCCCCCGCCCCGCTTCCTGTAAGATTGATTTTAGCAATCTTTAGGTTGCCCGCTGCTGCTGCTACTGCTACTGCTACTGCTACTGCTACTACTACTACTACTACTACTACGACACCTCCTACTACTACTACTACACCTCCTTCTACACCTCCTACTACTACTACTACTACACCACTATCATCATCATTATGGCTATTAATTGAGACTATGAATATCAACAGTTTTATTGTTGTGATTTCTTTTAGTTTTATATGCTTGATACTATTGTCATTCTTGTTATTAGTATGATTGCTACCTTAATTGAAACAAGTATGTATATTTCGTTATTATTTAGGTGTTTAGTCTTCGGGCTCAAGAGTTTAATCATGAGGTTTGAAAGCCAGTTCCAATTCCTTTGAGGTGGCTGCGCACGTAGTCTTGGTAGCTCATTCGCCCAATCACTCAAGCCCCAAAGAAGGACGAGGGTCCTCCCAGGTTGGGGTTTAGGGTTTAGGGCTTAGGGTTTATAGGGTTTAGGGTTTAGGGCTCTGGTTGGTCCACGATGGCTTCAAGCGATGACTCCACATGAACCTTGTTTTGTCCAAGTCGTTGACTGGGGAGTTGCAAGAGAGGCGAAAGCGTTCCAAAGCTACTGACGGGACCCTCCGGGGTGCAGCAGCAGCTTTAGGGTTTAGGGTATTTGTAAGGGTTTAGGGTTTAGGGTTACTCCGGGGTGCAGCAGCAGCTGCCAAGAGAGTTTTAAGGTTCACGAGTAGGCTTGAGGGTTTACGATTTACTTGGGTTGTAGGGTGTCGGGTTTTAGCGTTCACGCTCTAGTCAGTCTAGTTTAGGGGGCTTTGCAGGTAAGGAATTTGGCCTAAGTTTGAGGTGGTCTCACGTTTTCGCTGGGCTCAAACACTCTGGAAGGGCGATGTTCAAAAGGATGAGGAACGCATCGGAATTCAAAGCAGACTGTTTGTTCGGCCATCAATGTTAGCGAGTCTTTGCGCCGGCCCTGCCGTGCGTACGCACACATGCAGAACACCAACAGCATCTAGCCTAACCCAGCTACTTGCACATGTATAACCAAAACCATTAGGTCTAAGCCTATACATGCTATAGCAGTCGGACTCATTAGGAATGGTACACCTTAGACTCACAGTCCCGAATATGAGTGTACTAGAAGATGCCCCAAAATCCTAGTCTATTTATTATTCAGGCACCTAGGTCAATTTATAGCATATCTGGCCGAAGCTCAGGATTTGGATTCAACATCTTAAGTGCGCATGCCGCAGGCACTAGGCGTTGCGTAATATAGGGGCCTAAATAATCACCTATACTAAAGTAGAATGGACCCCAAACCCTATTCTAATTATAAAGGCTCCTACATTACTAGGAGTGCGCTGCCAGGACATGTCTACCTGCAGCACGCCAAGAGCGAGGTCGAAGAGAAGCCCGAGGTTTCCAGGATCACAACTAGTTACCCAGGGGTTTAGAGTTTAGGGTTTGGGTTTGGGTTTAGGGTTTAGGGTAGAGGTTGAGGGTTTAGGGTGTAGGGTTTAGGGAGGTTTTCCTTGCAACTATCATTGTTGGCATTATTATTGCTATTCTTACTGGTGGTATGACTGAAACCTGCAGGGTTTAGGGTTTAGGGTCGTCCGGGAGGATGACCCTAGGTTTTTGTGTTATAACTGCTGCCATGCTCATTGCTCTTAATACTGTTATTATTACGGAGCCCAGACCACACCCGAGAATCCTATTCTGAATATTAAGGCAACTATCTTACAGTAAGGGCTTCGGACTTGGGCAAAAGTGCTGAGAACAAGCAGTCCTTGCACTTGCCAGGGTAGAATACTCCCTGTGCACCATGCATATTGTGAACCTGAATTTACTATAGTAGAATCTTGAGAAGGAGCAAGAATTTCATGTCTCATAGTTGGTCGAATCCAGTAAGTGGGTAAGCAAGTAAGTAAGCAAGTAAGTAAGTAAGTAAGTAAGTTTAGAGAACCTGCGCCGTAAGAAGGGCTGTCTTTTCTACGATATCCTACGATAATGTACCCCACAATCTTGTTTTAAACATTGAGTCCCATGCGTGCTATGGATCTTTAGATTCTTGCACCCTGAGACTAGTGTAGCTCTGAGGTTCTGAAGAGTTTGATGGTCAGTGCTGCGGAGGTCATCTCCAACAAGGCCTTCGAAGTTGAGTGCAAATAAAGGAAATCAATTTTTCAGGTTCTGCAACCCTCTTTCAAAAAAGGCGATCACTGAAGACTCGCTAGACCCTACGTAATTCCTTGTTTGGGCTACCTTGTCGGATCCCAAACAAACAACTGGCTAAACCGCCATGCAGGAGGTAAAAAAAAGGAGCGACAATGGAGACTATAGGTAATCTCCAAAACCCGGCTGCATCTTTCTTGACCCACGAAGCCGGACAGCCAAGAGGCAGCAAACTCGCTCCACGTGAGTATGCTCCAGAAGGCTGAGCGTCGGCGGGTGACTTATCAGGAGGAGCCCGAAACGGGGCCCCGAAGCAATCCTGTAGGCGGAGCCGGAGGAGTTTAGTTGCCAGGCCATATAGGGTGGAGGAGTACTTATGTCAGGCTTCAGGGTTCAGGTTCTTTGGGCGACCCTACAGGAGTTTTGTTGGGCTCTGGCGTAGTTTAGGGTGTTGGCCATCTCCAGGCCGGGACTACTGCCCTCAAGGGCGAGCCCTTTCGGTGAAAAAAGAAGCGCAACTGCCGCTGTGGGTTTTGGGGGGGTAGGAAATGTGAATGTTGCCTGAAGTGGATGAAGGGCATGAGACGGCTTGCGGCTTCAAGTTACGGGATTAGGAGGTTGCAGTGTAATCCGTATGAGGTCCAGGGTTCAGACAGACGTACATGTAGCCAAATGTAGCTCCCGGCTGTTTTTCAGCGGGGCGTGTATTTGTCCTGGCCTGTCTTACTCCAACAACTCTTCCCACGGCTTCGGCAAAAGACTTGTCTTTGCTGGTCGTTGCTCGGTTTGTACAGCTACTGTCAATGCTGACCACCAAAGCTTGCATTCCCGAATGTTGGGGTTCGTATAGTTAGGGTTTGTGGGAGGTCTCCAAGAAGAATATGGACGTGCAGCTTGCAGATTTGCAGCAGCTTGGCGGCATGGGGGATTAGCGCGTTGAAGGCCGCAGGTTCACGGTTGAGGATTGTAGGGGTTAGCATTTCGGGCCTCAGTTGCACTTGCGTGCTCCCAGCTATTTCTTCAAAGCTTGTTTTGGCAGTCGAGCATTCTTAGAGCTCTACTATAGGGGCCTCCTACATTATGGTTTTCGGCTGAAGGCCCCCACCCAACACTCGACTTCCATAGCGCAAAATGAGGGGTCTTGCCTTCGGGAACTGGTCTTTCGGCGGCTACATGCTTTTGTCCGTTGAAAGGCCTCCTAGACCCAATTTGGCGGTAAACCCGGACGACTTGAAACCTGGATTCAAGATAGTTGGAGCTGCGATTCCTTGTAGGCTTCCTTTGCAACCAGGACATGAAGAGCTTCATTTCCATCTTTCAAGATGGCACCCGAGGGTCCCGTGGTTTCGGTTTGGTGTTCCGGACACAGCGAGAGAGCCCAATACTCCTTTATCACGGAACATGCCTTAAACCAGAATGGCAAGCGTTGCAAAATGCATGGCTGAAGCTGCTTTTCCTAGATGACCGGCTGCTGGGCTCTCTCTGTAGGATCTTCATGATCTTCAACCTCGGGCTCTTTCTTCTGAGCTTCCCCCCAAACCCCTGGAGCGACAGTGGGGTCGGGAGAGAGAGAGAGAGCGTGGGCTGGGATCCCTCTAAGCCCTGATTGAAGTTTAAGGCCCTATAAACCCCTAGACCCGAACCGGAGCCCGAAAGCCTGTAACCCTCAACCCACGAACCCTACACCCTAAACCCAACAAGGAGCATGTGCATTCGCCTGACAGGGTTGCATCAGCACAGGAGACAAACTTCAATGACCTGGATGATAAGGTGATGGCAGCCGGCGACATCAATCAAGCAAAAGCGTTATCTCACTTGTTGTTGCGGCCATCGTTGGTGGATACTGTGAAGCAGCACTACCTCTGCAGACCGAGCGGGGGCACGCCCAAGAAGATGAGCAGATCCGGTGCGTATTCTCACCAGAGCTACGTGTACCGACATTTCAACAAGTTCATGAACATGAGAACTCGACGTGCTTTCCCGAAGAAGTCTGCTGTGTGCCCTGACCCAACCCTCAAAGTCCTAAAAAGCCCCAAACCCGAGGTACCATGCTAATCGTCGCCTGTATAACACCCCCTATTGTAGAACCCTGATACCAACCCCTTGGCAGGAACCCTGTAGGCCCTTATAGAAAAAACAAACCGTGAAAGGAACCCCCCCCCCCCCAACAAAAAAGTCCTTGCGGAAGCCTACCAATAATAATAGTAATGCTAATAATACTACTAATAACTGGGATGCGGAGTCGGCGCAGGGCGGCGGTGAACAAAGCGGCCTCGGAGGCGGCCAGGTGACCGGGCCAGGATTTGTTGTTGAAGGGTTTTGTGGTCTTGGCTAGGTTTTCAGTAGAGCTTCATGGGAGCCGTTAGAAGGATTTTGTTTGGAGAGTTTGTCGCTTTAAATGAAGAAATTGGGGGTGTGTGTAGGGGAAAGGGGTGTTTAGGCTTTATGTTGGGCATCCGAGCGGTCACGTTTTCACGCTTCGCTGTAGAGTTTCGTGTTTACACGTTCCGGCTTTCGGATGTTTTGGTTGCGGCTATGTGTTGGGGCGTAGTCCACATCGGCCCTTGTCACAGTGCCGTTTCAAAAAGGGAAGCAGCTTGGTGGCTTAGGGTTTTAAGGCAGTGAGCTGCGAGTTGGGGCAGTGCTGATGCAGCTTTTCTCGTGGAGGCCTGCCGAAAAGCTCATCGGTTACATGGGCCTGTCGGAACTTCAGCTTGGATTGAACCAACTCAGAAACCAAACTGCGGAGCCTGGAACCATAAACCCGACGTGGAATCCTCCCTCATCCCGAAACGATCCCTAGTCATGCAGCATCTTAGCATTTTAGTGAGTAGCATTAATGTGCGTTGTAGTCCTTATTCTACATGTGCGCGAGAAGTCTCTATTGTCCCCTAAAGCCAGTACGAACCTTGTAACACTGCATAGAGCCTACTCTAGTTCTTCAGGTCCCATTATTTAACCTCCGATCCCATGGTGACGCCCCTTTGAGCCTCAGGTTCTTGGACGTCGCCCGAACGGAGCTGGGGCGTCTTGGCTTTGCCTCTGCAGATACTGAGATGCTTAACAGAAGGGTGTTAGGGTTTATTGGCCAGGGTCTACTGTAGCGTGATAAGGTTGAGTCATGTATGTTGTAGAGGACGTGAAGGGGGCACTCTTCTTTCCGGGCTCTTATACCAAGAGCGCTGTCATTTAAGGCCCCCCCCCCTTCTTTTGAGACTCCCATATATAAGGGTCAGTCATGCTTCCGGGTTTAGACCTATGCTTTAGGGTTTGTATTTTTACCCGCCTGTGGGGTTATGAGCCACAGGGCTTCTACAGGGTTTGGAGACAGTAACCCGCAACATCGGTAAGTGGGCCTTCTATGGCTGTAGGGGTCAGGCAGTTGCATTCTGCCTTTAAAGGTGTTTCACTTCCAACTCTCATCGTACATAAGGGTGTGTGTGAGTCTTTCTGGGGCCTGGAAGCCATGAACCGCTCGAATCAAGGAACTGATCTGATCGACGCTTGAAGCATTCGACCTCTCTCCAGGGGCGAAGGATTTAAGGTTTCTGTCGGACTCTCGGGTCTACGGTGCAGCATTTAGGGTCTGGCAACCCAAGATGCTGAGGCCCGGCAATTTGCGGCTTCGGGTTGTCTGCATGACGATGCTATGGTCACCCTAAACCCTAAATCAGCTGAGACCGTCGAACGCCATGCCAGCTTTGAGCGAGTGCGTGAGTCGAAACCCTAGTTCAGGGTCTGAGCCCCAACACTGGTTTCCGAGGGCCCTCGCGGCCGACATTGCAGACTTCACGGCTCAGCACAACCACCTCAGGCCTAGTCTGGGGCACCCTGAAATCTGCAGGATTGAAGCGGCCTTTGGCTAGCTCCAAAAGAGTCTTTGCCGTTCTGCCTAGTATATGATTTTTGCACGGAAGATCATCGAAGTTCAAGTTCAACGGGCCTCCGAGTCCGGGATTGTAACTTTCGTCGCACGTGGCCAACACCATACGTCCATGACGAGCTACCTAATCCCTAAGGCCCTAAGGGTCCATGTACCCAAATAGCATATACTTTGGCCCCAAAGTACCTATATAGGGCCTACTTCAAGGCTAAAGTATATACAATTTGGGTGCATGGACCCTTAGGGAATGCAAGGGAGGGCTTCCTGGAGCCATATCCTCCGGAGACACGTTCTGTAGTTTACATGGAGGTTTGCGGTGTGGGGGGGTTGAGTGCATTGAACTCACAGCTCCTCTTTGCAAGATACCACCCAGTCTAAGGATCTTTCCATCCACTGCCACTGCCGGGGCCGCATAAAGATGAAAGATCTCTGAACAAACGAAAGTTTGGCGATGCCCCTCGACGCAGAGATTCCTGAGCAACTGGACCTTCAAGCCCAAATGCAGCAACCATGGACTTGGGGACTAGGGTTTTCTGTTTGTTTCGATTTATCGGGGTCATGCTCCAGGGCTGCAAGGAGTGCATGGACGCGAGGGACTGTTGGCAACCCGATGATGCTTCCTCAGCCCGAATCAACGGACTAGACTCTGCCTGGCGAGGCTGAGAACCTGCGTTGTGAACCCGACAGTAGAAAGCCCATAAACCCTAAACCTTAAACCCTAAACCCTAAGCCCACACTACATCGACAGGAAAGCTGACATCGACTACCAAGCCGACCTCTTTGACCAGCAGCGGAGCCTCCTGGCTGCAGCGCGAGTTTCGGAGGCACCGCGTTCAGGCCCCAAAAAAGAGGGCGGCCGGAGGAAGATTCCGAGTCATTTTGGGAATAGTTGTGGCTTAAGAGGCCCTATAGACGATCGGAGTCGGAACATGGCAAATTGAATATGGTTAGTTTTCTAAATTAGGGTCCCTTTTAGGATCCTTTTTATAAAGGTGCCGTACTATATTCGGGACCCAAAAAGGGACCCTAATTTAGAGAACTACCCATATGTATGGCTGCTCTTGGCGCTGATCTAAGAAGCTCACTTTGCTGGTCTGTGGTCTGTATCCGCAACTCCCTCAAACCTACACCTGAAGTCCCACAGCTTGGCGGAAACCCTACACAACTCTACCCTTCGTAAGAGCAGCCTGTAGTTTGGGAACCCAAAAGAGAGAGACATCGAATTTGGACAACCCAGAGAGTCTACTATCAAAGGTTCACAGTTGGGGGTTTAGAGTTTGATGGCTCCCTCTTTGAGAACCCTGCAGCTCCTTGCACTGCCCTCCAAATGCCTCTTAAGTCAACCCAAGCCAGCAATCCTGAAAACCCTCTTGCCTTATAAGCCACCAAAGCCGAAAGCCTGAGCCCCACCCGGGGAAAGCTCCAGGAAACGACGCCCTGCAAGACCAGCTGGAAAAGTTGACGGCACGGCGTCGCTGGGCAGGAGAGCAGGGCTGGAGCTCAGGAACTTGGGGGTTTAGGCTTCGGGGGTTCAGGGGTTTAGGGTTCAGCGGTTTGGGGTCTAGGGTCAAGGGTTACGAGCCCCCGAATCCCTACTAACGACTTGAACCCTAGCCCTCCTTTTCTTTTAACCGAGGTCGGCTTGCTGAAACGCGGCTGCAGGCGGACATGGAGAGTTGCTTGGTCGATTTAGGGTTTAGGCGAAGGGATGTAGAGCTTAGGGCTTTAAAAGGCGTTTTGGGCATTTGGGGTCTTTGAAGGGTTGGGAAGGTGAGAAAGAAAAGTCCTCTCTGAAGTCCACACACAGAAGGCCCCTTCAAGACCGCAGTATCGATTTCTTGCCTTAAATCCTCAACCCCGAACCCCAAAAAAACCCTAAACCCTAAGCTTATCTATTTTGCTATTGGCAGACTGGTCATACGCAAGACCTTCATCAAATATAAAGGCTCTACGATCGTCGGCCTTTTCAACTTTCGAGCCCTCAAGCGTATCAACCTGAAACCCGAAAGAATACCGCTCGCACAGCCCTAAAGGCCAAACCTTTCAAGCTCCTGAAATTTGAAGAAACCCCAAAGCCCCTGGACTGTAAGCAGGCATAGGGGCCTGAGTCGTAGAGTAGCGAACCCTATGCCCTTTTGGAGTGCTACAGCTCTTACATATCCTCAAAGGTTAACACCGTTTATTAGGGCCGAGGAGGATCCCGTGCTTAAGGTCTGCACACCGAGAACACCGTGCTCAAGCGATCGATGGGCGCGCTCTCCAACCTCTCCAAGGAGATCTTAGTAGGTACCGCTCTCCAGACAATAAGTAGGCATGCAGGATTTGGGGTTTAATTTAGGCTGGTGTCCAACCTGACCTCGTTTGGGCTGAATGCTTGAGGTTTGGGCTTGAAAGAGAAGGAGAGGGAGAGAGAGAGAGAGAGAGAGAGAGAGAGAGAGAAGCGATGTGTATATATATATGCCATATTATATGCTGCTATCTACATAGAGTCTTTAAGTCAGAATAGAAAGTTTGAACTTTGGAGGACCAGGGAATTCGGCTCTCAGAAAGACCGTAGACCCTGCGATGTATGCTTCGACAGTTTGTTGAGAGTCCCGTAGAAATGACGAGACTTACGTTCTTTGGGGGTGGTATAGTCGGTAGCCTGCTGAGAGAACTCGGGGAGCATGCGCAAGTGCTGGGTATCGGAAGGAGCGCGGTCGGGACATCTTATGTCGTATGTTTTTCGTTACTGGAATATTTAAGAGTTTGCTATGTATGGCTTGTCCACAGGCTATCAGCTTAAGGAACAACATAGGGTTCAGGGCAATTTTTAATTAAGGTCTAGGAATGAGGCTCTAAAGTATTCAAGGCCGTAGACCCACAGACACTCCAATGTTCGCAGAAATTGGTGCGAAAGTTGTAAGCAAATTAAGGTTTAGGGGTTTCCCCCACCCTAATCCAACCCTAAACCCCAGAACCAAGCCTTCAGCCCTTAAGGCCAAAAACGCTTGAAGTGAACTTGTGGAGGCTTTCTTCTGACAGCCCGTGCGACCTGCAAGGTTTGGGATGAAGATCGATTTGGGAGTTTCCGAAAATAAGGGGTACCTTATTTTGGGGTCCTTATAATAAGGATCCTACTATTTAGGGTTCTATATTAAGGTCCCCTATTTTCGGAAACCCCCATTTTAGGGTTTTAAGGGTCACTGCGAACGTTTGGAATCTCAGACGGCAGTGCTGACTGAAATCTCAGAGCCAAGTTGCAAAAGGGCCCCTGCCACATGAGCACGCGAACTTGATCGAAGAGCGCGTAGAGACCAGAATGTCGAAAAACGGACAGATCAACTGAGCAAACAAACATACAAGTACGAACAAGACTCAATCACAATATATGCATCAGGCACGTGGATTTGAACCCAATCCCTACTGCAAACCCTAAACAATCCCGCAACACCCTAGCATCCAGATACCCCAAACCCTGTAATTCCCGAACGACCTGAACTTTAAGCCCTCAGTACATCTAAACCCCGTTCGAAGCTGCATGGTTCGCCTTGCTCGGAGCGCTCGCGGATCTGCGCTCGCGTTCTTGGCCGTCGCCATCACGGCGCTGTGTCAGTTAGGCCTTCGTAGGGTTCCCTAAGGGTTCTAGCTAAAAGGGCTATGCAATGCTACTTTGGTGGCTCATGTAAGGGGTAAAGAAGGGTTCGATAATACGCTTATTTTCCGGGCGCAGGGTTTAGGGCTATATCTTTTCGTGCGTAGTTGTTGAAAAGGCGGGTTGGGCGGTGCGTGGGATTTGGCCAATTGTTTCAGATTCCTAGGTTTACCATTATAAGGTATATGGTATACATCTGTAGGCTGTGTAATATGTACATATGTATATATATATATGTATGTGCATATACATAGATCTACATATATATATACATATTTTTTCTTTATACACAATGTCGATCGGCTGCTATTCCAGTGGACAAATGCCAGACGGACTGCCTCCCTGCAGGTATGGATGGTGCGGAAACCTTTGCAGTTCAAGCCGGGCTTCTTGTGCCGAATTGAATCGAATCGTGTGTAGTTAGTAGATGCACTACTAGTAGTATTTGTCGTACCCTTAGTACTAGAGTGATGGTGGTGGGAATAGTAAGATGTTGTTGTTGAGGGGGCTATGGGATTTGTCGTTTCCTGAAATTTCGTGTTCATGAAGATTCTTTAGTAGGGTTACACATATGGTATACGAAGGCACAGCTTCCTCAAGCCGCGTCAGGGAGCATCAAGCCCCAGCTGGCAATTGCTTCTGATTTCATGTACGGCTTGAATCGGCTTGAACTAGCAAATGAAAAGCAAGCCACAGCACGGACCATGCATAATGACTGAAGCTACGTTTGTCACGGTGATCGCAACACACCCCCAACGAAGCGTCTGCTTCCACCCACACGGCTCCGACAGTGCTACTTCGCAACAGACTCTCAGTGCAGCAGAGGAAGGTGCTTTCACCCGGTGGGCTGGCACTGCAAGGAGTTCTCCTTGATGTGGATGGGACCCTCGTAGAGTCGACGGACCTAGCCTTCAGCGCTACCAACGAGGTTGGGAAAGAGCACGACTGTCTGCGTAAGGTTAACTAGTAACACGGGGACGGATAAGAGCCCCTTGGAAGGTGCTGGAGAAGTTTGGCTACACCAAAATCACCGTTGAGGACTATCATCGTGGGACAAAATACACCACCCCTGTTCGCCTTGCATGGCACGCTGGCCTCTCGGAGACGCCCGAATCCGACCTGGCTGCCGCCAACGCACTTGGCACGGAGATGGGGAAGTTATTCGACAGTACCTATGTGGCCCTCGTGACGCCAACGACGGTACCCCTTTTTGCAGGCTTTTCCGATCTACTTGCGGCCCTGGCCGAGAGAGGCATAAGCATGGGTGTTTTGTCGAATGCTGCACGAGAGTACGTGGAAGCTGTGCTCAGTGCCAACAAGCTTTGCAAGACCCTCCAAAGCAATAGCTGTATTTTTTCGTCCTTGGCGGACTAATTCTTCGATTCTGTTGTTCTATGTACGAATCTCATGAATTGAATTTCGAAGGTTCTTCCCTGTGCGGCACGGTGCGGACTCTGTTCCGAAGCCAAAGCCTGCGCCCGACGGACTGCTCCAGTGCTGTGCAGAGCTCGGGCAGCTCGAAGCGTCCCAGTACATCTATGCTCCTCGAACCATAATTACGGAGGTTGCTGTAATTATTCGCTTCCATAATCTGAAATGGACGACAAGCGAGTCGTGCTATGAGGCAGGCAGCAGTCGTTAACCAGGTTCTTCGAAACGCTGGGGACAGATCGCGACAGCAGGCCATGGTACGTAACCATAGGCATGAAAACCTTACTGAGGTTCCTCTCTAGATCTCCCCTCGACCGCCGTCCTTCTTCAATTCTCCATCCACCCCGCGCCCCAGCCCTTAACAGTAGCGTATGCATCCTTCTGCCGCCTTCTGCGCTATCTCTTGTTTCTTTGCGTTTTCGGTTCTTCTTACCTTTCTTCGTCCTCGAAGCTCCAGCTCTAAACCCCAAACCCCTAAACCCCTAGCACAGTCTTTGATTAAGGTCGGTGATGGGCCCAACGATGGGCGAGCTGCCCGTGCTGCCGGCATGGCTTCCGTTGGGGTAGCTCGGCTTTTTTCAAGACCTCCAGGAATTGCTTGCAGGATAAGATACGGTTTCGGGTTTAGGGTTTTTAGGGCTTAGGGCTTATAGGGTTTAGGGCTTTTAGGGCTTATAGGGTTTAGGGTTTAAGGTTTAGGGTTTAGTTCTTATAGGGTTTAGTGTTTAGGGTTTGCTAGATTAGATTGAAGTCTTACAGTAGGCTTTCGTCATCAAGTGCCGTTAACACGGAAGTAGAATCTGTTGCCGAGAGGTATAACAGTAGTTTGCAGCACAGCAAATTCGTACTTGTCGGGAAATACAGACCCTAGCATAGCAAGATCGAAAAAATCGAGCAGAAGACATTGCTGGAGCAGTGCATGAGAACAGTGAGATGATAGCCCCATTATGCTAGTAGCAGACTAAACTAACTAACCTCCACAGCAGCAGTGCTGTGACATGCTCTTTTCCGATGTATTGCAGTTTCAACCGTGGCCGTGGCTTCGTCGATGGTGATGATAATGCCATACCCGAGTCCATAGTATTAGAGGACATGTCCCACATCATCCCGTGAATGCCCCGACCCCACGCGGCCAAAACGTAAGGCCTAAATTAAGTGAAAGATCCCCATGTGCAAACTTCAAGACGTGACAACGGCAAGCTGACCTGCAGCTCCTCTGTACTCTCGGCAACACTCAAGCCCTTTACCCTCACTAGAGCTGCAGACCAAAGGGAACCAAGCTGAACTGTAACTCAAACACTAAACCCTCAACCACTCCTCCCACATAATCAAACCCTAAACCCTCAACCCGTCCTCAATGCATAGTCCAACCCTAAACCCTAAACCCAAAAAGCTCTAAGCCCTAAGCCCTGAACCCCCAAGCCTTGCTACCTGAACTTGACAGGCAGTGGCAGATGAACTCACCAAGGTAGCATGTAGATCAACAGAAAGCGCATCAGCCACAACCCAGCATGTGAGACGGAACCTGCCATGCCCGCGTGAGCGAGTGTGTGAGTCGAAACCCCAAGCCCTAATCCCTAAACCCTGTAAGCCCTAAACCCTAAACCCGAAGCCCTAAACAAAAACCCGAGGTGACCTGGGGCTCCTCTAGCCGCGAGGTGCTGGAAGCCACCTTCGACGTCGCTCGGGTTGAAGAGCTCGGGGCTTGCGTGATTTTCGGATTTCGAGATGGGGTTCGGGTGTTTAGGGTTTAGGGGTTTTGGGCTTGGGGTTTAGAGGCTTAGGGTTTCGGGTATGATGTTCTACGACTTGACAGCAATCTCGGGTGCTCTAACAAAGTTGCATACCGAAGTCGTTACACCCTACATAACATTGGATGTTCAAAAATCCATGAACCCGGTTCCAATCTCAAGAACCCGTTTCTTTTTGAGAGCCGAGAATTTCTGCGGCTTCGATTTCCGTTGGCACTGCTATTCGGAGCCCTGAGGAGCGACCTTGCTGATTGTTCAGGGCCGCACAGTCTATTCATGGGAGGGTTTGCGGCTTGGGGCGTAGTGTTTGTGGATTGGCATCACGCGTGAACACAGCATTCACGGTTTTTCATCGTGGGCCGCCCCGCGTTGTGGGAGTCGGGTGGTACTTGCAGTCTATCGGATCGACTGCTCCGAAAGCTATCGATAGGTGCAAGGGACTCAACTACCCAATACCTGTCACTAGACGCCCTAAGCCTAAAGCCTAAAACTGGACCAAAAACTTACAGACCCTAGGCCCTAAGCTTTACAAGCTTGAGTGCTCCAGCGCAACACCAAGCCCTTGCAGAAGCGAATGCGCTCCCCTTCCGCTTGCTGAGGTCGTGGTTGACTCGGTCGAGGAGTTGACAAAGGCCTCGAAGATTCTAGACTCCTCACGGGTTCGATGAACTTTGTAACTATTTGGTGTCGAGAGAAGGTGCTTTAAGCCTTGACAAGGGTTATGTTTAAAAGGGCTTAGACTGCGACTTCAGAAGAAGGAGCCCTCAAAATCTAGAAAGACGGGCCTCTATCTGCTTGAGGCCACCCTCCCCCCTTCCACCACGGCACTTTTAATAACAAAAAGAAAGACGAATAGGAAGAATAAGAACAGCCTTAAAGGGAACCCTACCCCCTTACCCCTTTAGATTTTAAAGGGACCTTACTGCAGGTGCTCCTGGCATCCCTGGGGCCTCCACCGGCGAGTGCCAAGTGAGCCAGTCGAGGGTTTCACGGTTAAACAAAGGGGCGCCCCTAAAAAATCGCAAACACTATGCGTTTAGGGCTCAGGGTTCCTGATTATGATAAAAGTGTAAAGGAGCCAGACCTGGAGACTCTGAAATTCCCTCAATTACCAACGGACCATACGGAAGCCAGATTACAGATCGCGCAGTGGTCAAAGGGACATTGCTGAAATCGAGGGTCCTGGAGTCTTTGGGTGCGTGTTTTCCACAGAGCCTTCAATACCAAGAATATTGCTCTCTGCCGGCGGGCATTGCGAGTGCAAAAAAGAAGCCCATGTTGGACAAAGGGGCTTCAGTTGCTGCTGCTACAAAAAAGGGTGTTCCCGTATACTTTTAAGCGTGTTCTCCAACTTCCATCTGCGATGTAGGTAACATTCCTCTTTCAAAGGATGTTGGGCTCTTTGGGTTCTGTTTGGGGTTCAGGGGAGGCAGCTCTTGGCTACTTGTAGAGCCGGCAACAACAACGACTGCTGCAGATAAATCGGTTCTGGGCATTCAGGGCTTTAGGATTGTGTTTTTTCAATCTTCAGGGTTCGAGCTTGAGGGATCGTCGCCAGGACAACAAGAAGCGGTTGACGGAGATTTCCAACTGGATGAGTGTTCTCTGTGGCCGGCATCTGGAGAGGCCGCACACCCCGAAGTGTTCCAGTGTTCACCTACCTTGGTTGCGTAGCCATAAGACCACAGAGAGATATGCATTGGAGGCTCTGAAATCGGGAGGGGTGCCAGTAGTGGTACAGGCAAGTACAGTGTGCATGCGTATTTGCGAGAAGAAGTGTGAGAATGAAGACTCACGGAAATGCGCAAAGGAACATTTTGATTATGGGTGAGTGGGAGGACTTGTAGCAAGGTATAGTCCAGGAGAGAGACAGGGAGATTGAAGAGACATGGGGTCGCGTAAACCCAGACGGATAGAAACGTCGGATCTCTTCAAAGCCCTCAGGCCCCCTTAACTCCACACCTGCATGCATTGTTAACTGGCAGCATAGGGTAAGCCCGGAACTCCCAGAGCTTCAAGGGTCAAAGCAAAGCAGCTTGTAGCCAAGCGCAAAAAGAAGGGATTCTACCCCAGAGTTCAGTCCGGGATGCAAGCCTGCTATCTTGTTATGCCCTTGGGGCAGCGGGTATATCTCGGGTCGTAGCTCCTTCAACCACTCGAACCTACCATAGACCCTTAAGCTATTGCAGAGAAAGTGGGCCTTCGAAAGGGCTTTCAGTTACCCAAAACCACACGGGCAGTTCAAACTCGTCGGGCAAAATCCCGAACAATTGCATTAGAGGCTTCCGCGAGAGACGTCGCTGAGTAAACTAAGTTTAGGTGGGAGATTGTAGCGTCGTACCACAAGATTTACAAAAAGTAGGTCCCTAGGTCGTCGAATAGCATTCAAGAACCCGCGCTACGACTCCCAACGTCGGCAACTTAAAACGTCGGGTTGTTTTGGTTCCTGGAGAGACTGAGAGAGACACCAGGACTGATCGGGTCATATTCTTCCTTGACACATCAGGAATCACGAGACAATGCTGATGGCTTATGAGAAGCGGGTGGTGCGACGTCAGGCCCGGATGATGCTTGCATTTTGTTCCCGATTGCATGGGGGATCAGCACGGCGGTCCGGGAATTGACGCTAAAATAAGCATTCGCACGCTCCCCTTTGCGTTTTCCTTGGATTATAGTATATGATAGTGTAACTTATAGTGTATTATATTATATTATAATATACTATATCATAATATATTCCAGTATAGTATATTTTGTAGTTCATCATGGCATATTGGGCGAGGTTGAGGCTGCTTGGCCACATGTTGCGCACTTTCAACGACAAGGAATGGAAGAGACAAGTGAGAATTTATCAGATGACCCTCTACCGGTATACAGTGATTTTACAGACCTAGCATGAAAACCCTAAACCCCTAAACGCCTAAGAAACAAGGCCCTTGGAGTCCGTGGCAGAGGACTCCAAGCCCTCCTCCTGCACCCTCCGCACCCCTCTCATTGCAAGTTAGAGAGGGCCTCGCCCAGCTTGGGTAATTACATAACCGTCAACCATCTATAGCCCAAAAACTGTCAAAGTACTTTACTTAGGCTATTTTTCAGGTGATGTAACTCCCGAAATGGGCAAGGCTAGGTTTATTCAATTTATGGGGCATGGCATGGTAGCTGGATTGTTCATTGAATATGCAGATTCGACGTCGCCTTTGCATCTGTCCAAACCTGACACCTCATGTCGTGAAGTATTGGCACGACAACGACTGCGAGCTTCACCTCGGCATGCCAGTCCGGCCGGTGTTTTTGCTGTTTTTTTCTCACCCATGCGTCAGAGTTTGGGAGCAGATGGGATCGTGCGAGATTTTGCGTTCCGTCGCATTTCTGCGGTTCAAGACATCAGCTGCCAAGTCATCTTGGCAGCCGAAGCCTAGGACATTGCAAAGATTCTACACAATGCGTTGGAGGTCTTGATTTGTGCTCCTTGCGATGGTCAAAACAGCTTGTCTGGCTTCCTACTTAAGATGATGCGCCTTGCCGTGCTGTTGCTCATTGCCTTTGCTCAAAGGCTCTGTGGCGCAGAAAGTGTTTGCGACGGTTTGGTAAGTGAAGCTGTTAGCTTTGTCCCGGTTGTGGGCAATTTCAGAGACCTTGGATGCGTTGGGACGTCGCATTTGGAGCCGGTGGTTTGGTAGCGGACGTGGTATCCTTCGGCGCGTATTCCTCTGCCAAAGCCGCTGCGAAGGTCGCAAAGGCCGTCCGCGCTGGGAAAAAAGGGGAATCGTTGGTCAAGGCAGCCAGGACTTCCAAAAACTGGGGGACGGCTTCGAGCATTGCGAACACCGCACTCAATTGGTTTCATGGGGCAAAGGACCAGCATGATAGGGGAAAGGTCCCCGTTGCGGGCCATGTCGAAGAGCTTGGACGCGGGCTTGAAAATCGCAATGCTTGGGGCGTCGCATCTGGAGCCGGTGGTTTGATGGCGGATGTGGTAGCCTTCGGAGCGTCTGCCTCTGACTTAGCCAGTACAAGGGAAAAAGGGGAATCGTTGATCAAGGCAAAACGGAAGGCCGACCGGTCGGCTTCTACTTCGGATGATGCGGACGTTGCAAACCGTTGGCTTTCCCGTGCACGAGAGAGTTTGGGTGACGGAGTGAAGCAAGGCCTTCGTCCAACCCTTCCTCCAATAGTTGACCTTCCATATGGAACTATAAGCTGGTTTTTTGGAAAAGACAAATAGTCAAGGAACGAATGTGCATAGGTTCATAGAGCATGAAGAAGCCATTCGGTGTCAGTGCCAGCTGCGCGAAAACAGTGAACTCTGCAGACTTAGACTCTTTAAGTCGTGTGGCGAGTTCTGGCTCTTTCAGGCCCAGGGGGTAGTGCTAAGGACTGGCCAACGGAAGGGAGAAGCTGTGAAGCGCCCTGTGTCTGTGTTGCAGTCCTCCATCTCACTCCGTTTCGGAAGGCTTTCCTGGACTGCTGTAGGACAGTACTTTAGGATAAGGTTTTCGAGGAAAGCATATAATATGGCCTAACAGAACCCTAAACCGCAAAACTTGAACATCCGCATTGTGATAACTGAAAAAGCTTGACACTCTCTGTTGTCACTTCGACTTCGCCTGAGACGTCGCCTGGACCGTCCGAGTTGTGATAGCGTCAAAAGTTTGACGCTGCCCCGGAAATGTCTGGGGCATCATGCCGTTCCCATGACTCGTGTTCAGGTTTACCGGGCCTCTATGCTGGTCGCCGAGTTTGGGCCGTTATCTAAATGAGTGTCACTTTGGTATGGCACCGTTGAAACAGCAGCCTAGAAGGTACCCTAAGTTAGAGAACTCCAATTTAGGGTTTAGGGGGTTGCCTGCCGGCTTCAGGGGTGTGGCGTCTCGACCCTAATAACCCGAATGGGCTTTAGGGGTGTTGGGACTTAGGGTTTAGGGGTCTTGCGGAGTGTGTTGGGGGTGTGTTGGGTTTTTTCCCTGATGCAGTTGAAGTTCCATGGCTCCCGGGATCAGGTCCGGTAGACCCAGGATCCTTAATTCGTGTGCAAACAAGACGCCTGAAGAGTTGCCAAGATCATCTCCTAGGATGTTTTACTTTGAAACAATATACACCAAACCCCTTCCGAACATATTTCGGCCCCTATAGTTAGGACGCTTCATTGAGGCATAGTACTTCGGAAGGAAAGCTCGGTATAGGAAGGATTAACAGATGGGTGTTCTCGGAACGAAGCCTGGGCCCGTAAGATCTGATGAAGGCGTTCTACGAGCGGATCGCCTGGGTGCAGCTGCAACACCTGCGGGTGGTCGTGGACACTCGGGCATAAGACAAGGTGGAACCCGGACTCCTGAACGCGAATCCCTGAAACCGAAAAGCTCGGAGAAATAGACGGTGTATGACTTATGTACACAGCAATGCCATGACAAAGTTATGTACATCCAGGCCCGATCCGGAGCCCCAGATGCCTTAGCCATTCGTGATTCCTCCGGTAGTTTTCTGAGCACGCATCTGGTCATGGAATCTACGTCGGTCTAGTCTAAGGGTGTACGGTCCCACCCAAGTGTTATCCTTTTTCGTCCATAGGAACACTGGGCTGATAAGCCAAACCCCTTTGCGTCCTCTACAGTTAGATAGTCCAGGCTATGGGGATCGAGCTCTGTGGGACTTAGCGAGTAAGTATTACGGGAGCCGGGGTGAGATTGAGTGGTTTTCCTTTGTGGCTCCTGAGTAAAGTAGCTGGACGATAGTCGAAAACCCTAGTACAGCTTCTTTTCTGGCACCTATATATATATATATATAAGAGCCTGCAATTAACCTTTGGGTACGTTGGATCCAGTGTCAGAAAGCAGCCCGATGTCAGGGAGCAGGCCACATGCTTGGGTCAAGGCTTTCTAGCAGTAGAACCCTAAGACGTACACTCTAGACTCTAGACCTTCTAGACCTTTCACATATTTTTATATGTATGTATGCATGCATGTATGTATGCATGTATGTATGCATGCGTGTATGTATATAGAGGTGTATATGTTATACATATGTATGTACACTCATATCCATGTTTATATAACTGTTTTAAATATGGTCTCATGGAGCGGCATACAGGGTTGGGTAGTT
The DNA here is from genome assembly GCA_905231915.1 of Symbiodinium necroappetens. Classification (NCBI taxonomy): domain Eukaryota; class Dinophyceae; order Suessiales; family Symbiodiniaceae; genus Symbiodinium; species Symbiodinium necroappetens. The sequence continues at coordinate 39,466 of CAJNJA010039919.1, read as the reverse complement.
TAGTACAGTACCGGCACCTCGGTGTTGAAGATTGCGATTGGGGCCGCGACACTTCGCAATACTCCTCCTTCGGCCCAGATACTCAGGCCCCTACATGAGTCCAAACCCTGGAGAACATACCCAAAGCCGCAATGTTTTCGAGCCTAAACCCTACTGCAACCCTTAATTCACTTAAGCCCCATATCTCCCTAGAACTGGAGCCTTAAACCTTGACCTTAAAGCATGAAGCCCGATACACCCATTCCCAACTCAGGAGAAGCTGTCGAAGCTCCTGGTCGAGCGACAGGAAGAGCTCAAGATAGCCAGGACAAGACAGGCGCCGGGTCCCAGGTGAAAGAGCTAAGCTTCTTGGGCCAGGGGATCTTCAGGCTGTGGAGATTGGTGGTTTGAGAGTCTATAGATTCATTTAGGACTTAGCGAGTTTTACGTGAGTTGGGATTTTGGGGTGGTGGGATTACGTAAGGCTTTCGAGGTTAGTCATTGTGTCGGGGATCTTAAGGGTTCGGGCCTTGGAAGCAGCGCTTCAGCGCTTTCTCTGAGGGCTTTGGGAGTTGGGGTTTTGAGGGTAAGTTATAGGAAGGAAGGCTATAGAGTTCTCGGACTGAGGGCTTATGTTTGCCAGGGTTCGGCGTGATGGTTTCAGGGGTTAGGAATTCGGGTTTCAGGTTCTTGGGGTCATAGTTTTGGGGGCTCAGGAATCAGGGTTCCCAGGCTCAAACCGATTCAGGGCACCAATGGTTACCGGTTTAGGGCTTTTAGTGCCTTTTAATTGGGGTTTATTAACGTTTAGGGTACCACTGAGGGCATTGTCTCTACATCCTGAAGTCTCTCTTGCCTTAAAGGCAGTCTTGAGTGGAACATCGAGAGCCTTTTGTCAAGGCTCGAGAGCCCCAGCCGTCAGGCCCAGGGTCACCCAAAAAGGTTAGGGCTTAAGATTTCGGGGTTTAGAGCTTAGGGTTTGGGGTTCTAAGGTTGAACAAAACCAAAGCTTACGCCAGAGATGCCAGGAAGTCCGCCTGTATCGGCGGCTCACCGTCGAAGCGGCCCCGTCGAAAGGGTTATGCTTTGGAGCTCTTTGGGAAACATGTTTCGGAAGGCTAAGTGAGGACTTTACACTGTCAAAGCTGATCCTTCCTCACGGTCCTAATGACAGGAAGCCGAGTAAGTAGCTGATGAGAAAATTCGCTGGAAAGGGGTCTCAGCAGGCATCCCTCCGCTTCCGAACATCCATGCGAGCCACACTCAACCTTTCGGGGATAGGAGGGCTTCATCCACCAAGGGCGGACGGACTCTTCCGACACCTTCTGACTATCATGTTGAGGCCCTCCGTCATTCCGGGGATCACATTTACCGGCATTGGTAAGCACTTGACCCTAGAAGCCCTAGAAGCCCTAAACCCTCTGACCCCAAAACCCTAAACCTAAACCCCTAAACCCTCTGACCCCGAAACCCTAAACCTAAACCCCTAAACCCTAAACCCCGAAATTCTAAACCTAAACCCTAAACACTAAAGCTCGAAGCCCGAAAAAACACCCGTAACCATGCCTCCGAGGCTTGCTGCCTGCTCTACGAAGTCAGGCTGCGGTCTGGCGTAGCTGGGACCACATAGGTAGTTTTCCACAGTAGGATTTAGGGTCCCTTCTTTAGGCTCCTTAAATGGATCTATACGGGTTTCTAATAAGGATAACTATATGGGTAGTTTTGCTACAGTAGGGTCCCGGTTTAGGTCCCCAAAGTAGTACGGTACCCTTATAAGCGGGAGCCTGAAAGGGACCCTAATTGAGAGCACAACCCACATACAAAAAGGAATAGATTTCATATATGGAAGTCGCATCTCTTGATAGTCCACATCGAGTTATACCACACATGCCCCAACACCCTATTCTTTAAAGGTTCAGCCGCCGACATGACAGGGTTTCGACTTCGAGAAAGCCTTAATCCCCAAGTTGCCGAGAGCCTTAATGACAGCCTGAAGCCTGAACGGCTTAAAAGGCTCAGCAGGTCCAGTGCGCAGTGTCTGAAGTCAGGTTTGGTATCTTGTCTTGAAAAGGGGGAGGAAGGGGAAGTGTGCCGTGGGCAGACTGAGAGCCCCATGCACCCTAATTGTGAGATGTTCGGGTCGAAAGCCTCCGGGCCATGTGATGTGCTCTTTATGCCGAAAGCCCGAAAGTATGAGTTGCAAGAGCCTTACAGTCAAAATTCTGGAACGGGCTGAAACGTGGACACTGTCTCCTCCGCGCCCTCCAGCCTGGTTCAGGGTCTAGAGTCTACTATAGAGGGGCTTCAGGGTTTAGTCGGTTGCCGAGGAGCTGCAAAAAGATGGCAGCCTGACGCAGAGCGAGGCGCAATACTGCTTAAACGGCGCAGATTGCTGGGTTTAAAACCAAGCCCCTCAGCCCGCAAAAAATATTTAAAACCAAACCTGAACCTTTAACGCTACACCCTATCCCTAACAATCTTCGTTGGTGAAGATATGTGTATGGGTTCGGGATGCAGATATACAGGAGGCTGCAGGGACTTTCGGCTTCGGGTTCCAATGGGCATCATCCTCTGAAACCCCTGGGAAGCCTCGGCCGTTTTCATGTTTTGCTAGGAATGCTGGCGTAGACGGTACAGATATAGATCGATCAACAGGCATGTGCATTTTTGTACACACACACACACAGAGAGTTATACAGGTACATAGATGGAGAGGTAGACAGATACAGACCTTTGTCGTTCGGGTTTGGGGGCTCAATCAGCTAACAGACAATCGTTAAAGCCATGAAGCCCTGCACTTCCCAACTAAACCCTAAACCCTAAACCCTCACTGTTCAGCCCGTGCCTCGCTACCATGCGAGCCAACGTCATATGATCTTTTGAGACGCTGAAGGAACGACGTGGCATGTAAGGGTGCTTTTTCAGGTATCTATAATCGACCAAGGCTATGAGGGCTCGGAGGACTCCTGGCAAGAGTTACGAGGAGGCTGTTAGGGGCTTTAGCCTTGTAGAGTGGCACTACAGTGTCCGAGCGAAGATTTAGAGAATAACAGCGGTCTTGACTATGAAGATGGTTTGCAGTCGTAAAAAGAGTTAGAGATTGTCAAACGTGTCGAGCAATGTGTTGGTGTGAAACTTCCGAGACCAATGTCAGTAGATGTAGGGTTCAGCTCACAGGGTCGGCGTGGTGCAACGCAGGCGATCGAGGAATGCCTGAAGAAGGGGAAGATGAAGCACCGCCCAACCGGACTGATGATGTTCTTTGCAAAGGACTGCGCAGGGTCAGCACCAACCTTCTGTTTATCCGTTCTTTCCACATGAGAAGCTCTCGCTCGGAAGTTCTGAAGATGCAGATTGCGACAATGACTGCTGCCGCCAGCACCACCACGACCACACCAACGGTCACTTCCATCGCAGCTGCTGCAATCAGTTTGATTTGTTGATGATGCTGCTGCTGCTGCTGTGCTGCTGCTAAGTAAGGCCCCTCACCAGGTTTTCGACCTGCTCGCTGTGCGAACCGCCGCTTCCTGAAGCCCTGAGCCTGTCCAAGCCACAAACTCCTAAGAACAGGCTGCCGGAGGTATACCAGAGGAGAGCGAAGATATTCTTGTATGTGCATATGTATTTTTACATACACATATGCACATGCGTGCAATATGTAGTAAGGGTTATATACTACGCAACCCCGGGTGCATTGGCAATCACTCAAACTTCTATATGCTACGGGCGTCAGTCTCAGAGATCTCAGATGTTCTCTACGATGGCTCTAGAAGGGTCTTGAACGGGCTTAAGGCTTCGCACCGGAATACCCCGAATCGTAGCCAGGAAATCTTTGCTCCTTGTAACGGTTTTGGGGATCGAGGAGCTGGGAAAGCCTTTGAAGTGGATGCGCCAGCGGCACATGGATGTGTCCTTTTCCAAAGACCTTGTCTTCTCAGGACCAGTGGTTATCATGGCTTCGAGTCTTCGAGTGTAGGCTTGAAGGTTTCAGTTGTTGGATCTGAAGTTTAGGCTTAAAGTTTAGGGTGTAGTCTTCAGGGCTGTAAGGCTGCGCGACATTGTCACCAGCAAGAACAGGCCCCCAACTTGTTTAATTGGAGGACACAGTAAGATCCCCATCGTCGCAATCCTTCTTGGGAAGTGTATGCAGCGCAGGAAGCGACAGCGTCTCCACGCCTCTCTCGCTGATGGAACGCGGACAGCGCTTTGGCGCACGGACTTCTGGGAGGATGCTGTAATCCAATATACGGCTAAAAGGGACCTAAGCATAAGCATGCTACCCCTACCCTACTGGGCTTCATGAGATATCCCTATCCTAGCTCTTGCATATGTGCTTTTGGAGACCCTGGACGGTCTGAGCCATATGATCCCCCCTTTAACCCACCTGGGGGCCGTCTCTCTCAACAACCCGGGTGTTCCCTTCCACTCCCGAAGACTATTTACAGCATAATATACTCCAATCTCCCAGTCCCATTCTAGTTGTGACAAGGCTTCCTTTTGTTTGGCATAGTCTGGCTTTGAGATCAGCAGGAAAGGGCATGGGTTGACAGGCTAGGTTCAGACCCCTTCTTTGCCCCCAGGGTCAAGCGCCATGGACCATGGAACGGAGTTATTAGGGCTATGAGTGGCGCAAGGCTTGATGGTTTAGGGTCTCTTGCTACATTCGTCATGGTCAAGAGGCTATGCTGTTCGCACCTACGACGCTGGTTTCCACGGCAGCGTGAAACACCCTTCCAAACATGTGCCGAAACCCTGAGCCTTGCGCAAGACACACCCGACCCCATTTACCTGAACACTCCTGGAAGGGCTCCTCGTTTTCAAGATTTCCCCAAAAGAATCCGCTACAGCCACCTCAGAGACTTGTCTTTTCATCACTGAAATGTCGCTCAGCAAACACTTGAGCTTCAGGTTTCTGATGCGGCAGCGTGAGATTCAGCTGGGCATTATCCGGGGGATGTGCTCTGGGAGCAGAGACGAACCGGAGAGTTGGGTTTCGGGCTTTTCTGCCCTAGCCATAAGTGATTTGGGGCTGTTGAAATCGGTACCTCGTATATACTGGTTGGTTACTAGGCTCAGGATACTAGCAAGGACACTTTGGCTTCTGGCTGAGTCGTAGAAGCCAAACCCCAGAAAAGTCAGGAGCACCTGGCCTACATAGTCACGGGCACTATGAGGTGTGCATACAAGGTCTAGGGAGCAGCATCGCTCTACAAAGCTAGCCGGGGCTCGTAAGGGGTTCAGCACAGCTTGTTATATGCAGTCTGGTCTGGGGTGGTTTGGGGGGGGCATGAAAAGCGTGCATTTGTTCTTCTATTCGTAAGGGCTGGGTCCAACGTCTAGGCGTGCAGCGTTGAGCTGAGAACCGTACGAGGATAACATGTTTAGCAGTTCAGGTGTAAAGTCAAAGTAGACCTGGACCCTATGAAGCCTTCTGTCTTAAGGGCTCACGATTTTATGATTTCCGTATATCAGTCCCTGAAGAGGTAGAGGCTTTAGGTCTTTAGGAGTTCCTGGGGCAGAATTTCCGACGCTTTTTGGGAGGAACTTGTGTAAGTGCATTTTCGTAGGCAGATCGCATTCTAAGTATTGTTATCGATTAGTGGTTCCTTCGACAAACCTCGGAGACTCGCGAAGCTGATGGCAATCATGGGTAAACAGTTAAGCGGAATAGTGCAATGGTGAGTCTCAACAACAAGCGTCCCAATAAATAGCCCTTAACCAGTAGCAAGAGCAGTGGTTATTGATGTACAACCAGAAGCTATTGCAGACTGACCATGGTGATTTTCGTGCTGGCAGCAATGCGAAACAGATCGTTCGGACTAGGCTACGGGTACCCGTAGCCGATGGCCCCAAACCCTGTTAGGCGTAGTAGGATATGACTCGACCCCATGGCGTCGGTTTTGGGCAAAACCGTTCAGAACGGCAGGTGGCACAAAGAAGCCCAGCCCGAAGCGATACGATCTGAGGCCATGTCCCACAGCCTAAGTCGGACGACCCCACATCTAAACGGCTAATATAGGCATCATCAGCAACACCGAATCAACACCCCATGAAAACTTGTACGGACCAGTTTCCAATCTCCAGGAACCCTGATGCTACCGTGATCAAGACATTTGAGTAGCTCAGGCGGCGTGCCTCCAACCCGCTCGAGACCAAGGCAGTGTAATTGGCCTTGCAGTGTGCGTCGACGACTATAAACATGCTACAGTTAATTATGCAAGTACTGTAACATGCTTCAACTGCACATCGTGGGCGCGCCCGAATCCAAGGACATATCAGAGATGAACAGGGAACATTGACAACATAGTACAACAGTAGACGTTATAGCGTTCTACCCCCAGATGAGGCTGTTACACTACCCGTTAGCGCATCCCTATCTTTGTATTGCAAAGATAGCCTATCATTGTCCTTCGGATCTTGTGCGGACCAGTGCTAGAGTTAGGGATGTAGAAGGCTTGACCGCGTCCGTCTGAGTGCAGGTAGGCTTGTCCCGCTGGAGTTTGTGTGGTAGGAACCCAAAACTAGGTGTACAGAAGCCCACACGAAAAGCCAGCCACGAACCCGAAGCCCCAGGCACTTTCGCGCACCGAGGGGAGCAGGGTTCAGGGTTGCAACGGGGGCTTTAGGATTTCACTCGAACCGTTTGGGCTCCTCTGGCTGATGCTGAAGCCCTCACGGCAAATTCAGAAGCCGGTAGGTGGCCGACATCACCAACCGATTCAAGCAGAAGATGCTGCAGAAGCGCATGACCTTGAAGGCGGGCTTTCATCCCTACAATTACTGTAGGGGTTTGGGCTTCAAGGTGGGTCGGGTGGAGTGGGGCACGATCGGGATCCGACGTGAACGGCATGACTCAATGACCGCCAGTCCAGCGGCTCAAGGATCCCCCGGCCGAAGAAAGCGACGAAGCACTCCGGGCGCGAACCGGGGTCCATCCCCACAGCGGGCATCGGGCTCCCCCCAAAACCACAGCGTTCCTGTCGCCCCACTGTGAAGAGTTCATTCACGCTTGTTCGCTGGGCACTCTTCGGGCTCAGGGCTAGGATTTAGGGGTTCAGGGTGTGGGGTTTAAAGTTTGGTCTTCGGACGCTGGGGTGCACAACACGACGTTTGCCAAGCCTCCACTACCATGTTCACCCACGCAGGCTGTCACGAAAGGGATGCCAAACTATACATCGAGCTCGGTGATTGACTGCGGTTACAGCAAGGGATGTATTTCCCCGAATCAGTAGCTGTGAAGTGCATGTGTGATGCTGTAGAGTGCTCGGAGTAAACAATGCATATGTTCACATGCCACAACAGTCCCCTCCCGGTTTTTTGCATGAGAGCGGTCCACCTTATGCCACAGCCGCCGCAACAAAAGCAACAACATGAAGTACGACAGCTAGCCATTAGCAACAAACGACGACGGAAAAGACGGTCACAGAATCACCAGAAGAAAACAGCAAGGAACAAGACCAGCTGTTTCAATGATACAAATACCAACGTCAAGAACCAGATGCAGAACAACGTCAAAAACAGAAGAAGGCAACGACAGCAATGATGACAGCTCATCAACATCTTCATCACCAACAACTACCACAACAACAACAAGGATGACAGTGTCGTTGATGATGTGCCTGCCGCCACAGTTCCGCCGTCGCCGCTTCAATGGCCCAACGACGACAATGATGATGATAACGTTCATGATGTCGCTGCCACTACAATTCCACCGTTGTCGCTTCCGCGGCAACATTCGTTAATAAGCGAGGATGTGGTCAAATGGCAAAAAACAACCAATGTCCTTGCATGGCCGACAAGCCAGGTGTGTTTGCCTGCGGCTTACTGTTACTAAACTCTGTTGTTGTGTCAGAAAGAGACAACGAAGAAACCATGGGGCTTTAGTCGTCGTAGTCTCGACAGCAGCATTGCCAGGAGGGGAAAGTGGATGGCTTCGACGATGTCAGCTCTGCAGAGGAGGAGGCACATGCAGAGTTCGGGGGCCATAAACCCTGTACCCTAAACCCCTAAACCCTAAACCCCAAACCCTAAACCCGAAACCCTAAACCCCTAAACCCTAAACCCTGAAGCGCCGACGTGCTCGGAGCCCCCACCCTTCAAAATCCGCCGGGTCTTGCGGAGAGGCCCCTAAACCCCAAAGCCCCTAAACCCTATAGTATACCTTAGAGGGATCTATAGGATCTATAGGCCCTATAGATCCTATAGATCCCTTTAAGGAACCCTTTCAGGAACCCTAACCCCTGGAACCCTTGCCTTCCTTTGAGCTTCTATCGAAACGTAAGGCTTCGGCGGCTAAGACTGCCAAGCTAGCAGTCTACGAACTGTGGCAAAAGAAACGGTGTCGACAAAATCGCAAGACTTTGTAGCTGGGTCACAAAGCTGGATGGGTCCTTTGGGCTTGGTTTCCGGGTTCTGGGTTCAAGTCTGAGCTTAAAGCTATCAAGGCTGTCGAATGTAGTCCCCTGAGTACTAAACCCCGCTTCTTGAAGGGCCAGAAGAGTTCGGATCCCTATTTCAAGCGTGTAAAAGACCCTTCTTGCATGAGCCTTATTCAGGGAAAGGGGCGCATACACTTACCAAGATGCCTGGCAAAACCCCACTTCGCATCCAGCTGAGCACCATCCGGAAAGGCCCAGTCCCAATGTAAGTGTGTGTGTGTGTGCGTGTGTCTGTATATATATATATACACATAAGATTATAGAAGACTAAACTGCAGGTCCCTGTTCTGATTGCTGATACTTCGGAGATGTGTTGCTGTCGTTATGACTTGGCTCTTTTCGGCCTCTGCTCTTTCTGTTCTTGCTGTGAGCAGGAGGAGCCGGAATTTGACCACAGCTGCTTGGAAGAACAGAGCTCTCCACTGCCCAGGGCGATTCAAGGGGCTTCATGCCGCTTTACGGGGTCATCGGTGCGAGTAGGTGCCACGAACAGCAACCTGGCGTGCTTGAGGGATCTCAGGGATTTTTCTGATGGCCAGGCGCACCTCAAGCAACAGCACGACCTAAGCATCCACAAAAGCTGCACAGGTCCAAAGACAACCTTACCCTGAACCCTTCAGCCGGAGACCCTGCGAATGCGTCCTCGCTTCCATCGTGGCGCCCTTTTAGGCGCGACGATGGAGCCGGTGGATCCAGAAGCCATCAAAGCCATCCTCCAGCCCCTTCGACCTGAAGTGGTGGCAGAATTGGGTGTTTTTTGGTTTAGGGTTTAGGGTTTAGGGCTTTTGTTGGTTACAAGGGTCTGTGTTGAGGTGTATCGGCATCAGAATAATCCCCGAACAACCTCAACCCTGAAGCCTGCGCACACAACAAGACCCTAAAGCCGAAACCCAACACAACCTTGACGCTATAACCCCTCGACGACCCAAGGTTGCTGTCAAGGAAGCCTCGTCATCTCACCCACCACAGTACATCGCCCGAATGCCAGGCTTTGGTCTCAGGTGCCCCGATAAGTATGTGTAGAGTGTTGAAAATTGGAGGCTTGCAGGGTTTCTACGATCATGAAAGTCAACTGTCAGAGTGCTCATCAACATGATAGGTGTGTTTTGGGTTTCCAGGGGCTTTTAGCCTGAACCCTAGGCCCTAGGCATTAAGGCTGAGAGGCCTAAATCTGCAGATCTTAACTCACGCAACCCTTGAAACTGTTAGGGCCTTAGCGCTTTAGATTTGACCCTGCTGGCCCATGTAGCCTAAACGCTCAACCGGAGACCGAACTATGCACTCCTCAACAGACTAACCTGCATCACCGTGATTGGGATTTAGGGTTTTCGGGGGCGGCTTAGGTCGGACTACAAAAGTTTCTTCGAGCCAGTGCAGGCTGGACGAACACGCAGATACTGATGGGCAAAATGCGACATGGTCTTGGGGGGCTTTACAGGGTTGAGGCTCGGGAGGCAGTCTCCAGTAGCACTAGGCCAGATTTCCCATAGTTTGTGCGATGAATGAACCAGGGTTTCGTGCATCAGCGGTAGCTGGAGGATGCGGAGGGATTCCCACCCAGAGAGATCCCATGCCAAGCCGCTTTCGGATTGCCGCCGTTCAGCAACGGCTCCTGCGGGTTAGGAGCTGTGGGGATCTGATTGGGTCTCACATGACACTGGGGAGGTTTTTGGGCACTTACAAGCCCCTGTCATTGAAGCTAGCTGCTAGCTCTGTTCTACAAATCGAACGGAATTGCAAAACCCCAAAACTCGAAATCTTGACCTGCAGCGCGAAAGAAGCCTAAAGCTGCAGACAGAGCTCTTTGGAAACCCTCATAAAATCCCTCTATATTCTAGAGCTCTTCACAACAGCCGGTAATGACCGTATTGTACAACATGGTCTTGCGAACGTTTTCCTACCGCTTGCCGGAAGGCACCAGCGCAAGTGGGCGCTACTGAAGCTGCGGTTGCCGCTCACTCAGGGCTGGGGTGGGCTCTCCTGAGAACAAATCGCCCTGGGGGAATGACAGCTATTCTGTCCACTTTGGGTTCCAAGGGGCCCAGACTGACGGTTTAGGGCTCAGGGTTTATAAGGGTTCAGGGTTTAGGGTTTAGGGTGGAACACTGCCAGCGACGTCCATTTGCAACAACGTTTACAATCCCGGCCACGCCAAGGACATGCCAGAGGCAAGCGCCACTGAGCAAGCCGCTGTCGAGAGCGCGGACGCGAGCTTGCTGGCTGCACCCGGCAATTGCGGCACGGCACCCTAAACTCCTAGACCCTGCAACCCTGAACGCCAAATTCCAAAGCCTAGAAACAGGTTGGTCTGGTCAGGTAGCAACTTGAACAGCCTCAGCTGCTCCTTGTGTTTTTATTTGCTTGCTGTGGTGCTTGAAGACTGTTCCTGTGTCGTCTTGAGGAATGCTCACTCTCCTCATCTCCCTACCCAGAGGCAGTCAGCACCTTGTGGGAATCCACGGAAGCTTCAGACTTCGAAGCCTCAGGCCCTTGGGCGAGACAGTAAGCCTCATGTCCTACGTAACTCGTAGTATCGAGGCTTGAATAACAACACTAGCTCCCAATAGTATCATACTAACTAGTGTGCCCCCCCCCAAAAAAAAAAACAAGAAAACGCGAAAACAAATAGTGCGCGTGTTCGAACTGTCAAGGTGCTCTCCTAGTACACTCCCAAGCCTCAGAGCCCCAAGCCTCAGCTCAAAGACATCCCAAGCAATTCCTCATACCAGGTTTCCTGTAAGGGATTCCTGTAAGGGTTTGATATGGGGTACGATAAATAAGGGTTTCGGGATATTTTGGGTACCTGATAAAATGCATCCCGGTGTGGCGCAACTCAGCAAGTGAGTCTGTCTCGCTTAAAACTCCGTCCGTGACCCTGAACTTGTCGCGTCTCCGATTTATTGGCGCGGCCTGCCCATGGCCCCGACATCGAGCCACGCAGAGTGTCACGCACACTTGCATTGTGTTTGTTTCTCTCTCTCTCTCTCTCTCGCTCCCCTTTCTCTTCATGCACAAATGTGCATATATAAGTTGTTTATTATGCATGAGTATGGGCGTATTCATCTGTCCTGAAATGTGCAACGAAGGCTTCCTATAGCCACCTCAGCGTGCCCACGTGCCCGGTGTACCTGAGAACTGAGAACCCTGTAACCAGAGCTTCGGTAAATAAGACCACGGTTACTGGATTCTTCAGAAGCCCCTGGAAAGCCCAGGTAAGTAAGATCCTCATCATGGAACCCAAACACAGACCTGCAGGCCCGAGACCCCAAACCCCAAAACCCTAAAACTTTAAACCCAAATCCAAAAACCGTAAAAACCTAAAGCCCTAAAATCCAAAAACCCTGGAGCCCTAAAGCCCTAGAACCCAAATCTCAAAAGCCTAAAACCCTAAAAACCTAAAGCCCAAATATCAAAACCCTAAACACCCTAAACACCCTAAAACCCTAGAAACCTCAAACCCTAGGAGGCCCCGTCGCGGACCCGAAACCCCACAGCCTCCCAGGTCCACCCGTCGATGCAGCGCAAGCTTTGGAAGATCTCTTCGGCTTGGCGAAAGCCCAGGCTGGGTATTTAAAGAAAGGGGCCAGCGTGATTGCCAATGCTCGTTTTTTCTTTTTGCTGGTTTCCTTCTTCTAGATATAGTAAACCTCACCCCCCCCCCTCCCAAAAACTACTCTTTGCCGTTAAGGTCCCTACATGAGGGATTGACAGGGTCTTCTAGGGTTTGGGGTTTCCTTACTGCGGGTGCTCCTGTCGAAGCAGTGTTTGCTTTTCGTCTCTTGGAGTTTAAAAGCCCACGAGGTTATCAAACATGAGGGACTATGATAGACAGGGCTACTGACCGGCGGTCTAGACTTGGACTCGCTTTTCACCTTCGAGAGACAGAGAGGGTCTCTGATAGGTTTACTTTGAGGGCAGGGAGCTGAAGTTAAAGTCCTGAAGATTCCCTGCTAGCTCGTAACATCTTCTGCGCACTTTACTTCGCCGGATACGATTCCGAGATGATGTCTTTGGACCCGGGTGTTAGGGCTTCTCTGTTTTGGAAGCCTTATAAGTCCAAGGCTCTAGAAAAAACAAGTTCCTGAATCTTCGAAGCCCTAAATGAAGCATCGAAATTCCTGAACATTCAATCAAGAAGCCACGCTAAACAGGCTTAAGACCCCCGACCCATAGCCATATCCCCCAGAACTAGACGTGCGAGTGTGCGGGGCGAAAGCCCAAAACACCAGGACCTAAACCCTGAACCCTAAACTCAGATGGCCTTGCGATCCTGTACGACCCTGGTGCTATTTTGGGTGTTGACCTCGTTAATCTAATCTCGTCTCCACTGATAGCACAGGCTGACGAATCCCTTAATGCCCGAGGCAACACCTAGGACTTAGAGCTGCGGCTCAGACTTCTTAGTTTAGGGCCTTGACCATTCACGTGCATCTACGAGCTACCTATGACGTATTATCTCCATTGCAGCTCTTTTTAGTTTAGCCATAACATGAGCCTTGGATGACCAATTAAAGAGAGCCGTTTCGGGCTGGCATGTCCGAGTCGTGAGTGCCGGTTCAAGCTCAGGGGAGCGTTTAGGGTTCAGGGTTTTGGGGGCTAGGGTTTTAGGGCTTAGGGTTTCAGGGGTTAGAATGTATTCCTCAGTCTAGGGTTGAAGGTTTGAGGCTCTACACCTACAGGGGTTAGGAATGTCGGGTCTCTTGACATGTATTAAACAATACTCTTATTCTCGTACTAGGCATATAAGATCTTCACTATAGTACCATGATTATAGACTGTTACGGGGTGGGGGGGAACCCTAAACCCCTAAAGCCCTAAACCCTAAATGGTGCCCAAGACATGTGCTTGTTGCAGGAAGCTCTTGAGCAGACCTCCTCGTCTCTACTCTTGCAGCTTTCTGCAGTACCAGGTGCCAGCCGTGGAACTGTCGAAGTTGCTCATAAGTAGGGACGTGTTGCAGGATGTTTATCGAGTTTATGACAGGAGTCCTTATCTCTAGACTGTACTTGGCCCCAAAACCCTATTCTAACTAGTAAGGCTATACCAGGAGTGTGTGGTGGCTTCGTCAAAACTTGCGCGTCGCGGAGAACGGGATCTGTAGGATCGATCCTGCTGTTGAGGCTTCTGTACAAGGGTCCCCCCCCTGTGCTCTCAAAGTCTCAGAAATTAGAAAAAAAACCTGCTTTGCCAAAGCGCCCTGAACTTTTCTCCGGCCGCAAGAATAAGACTAATCTTCAACACTGCGAACCACGAGAGCAGGTTTTTCACAAGCGAACTCTTCTCTTCGGCCTCGGGGTCTTAAACTGGAAGGTTTGCCTCACGTGTATATACACATGCATGTGTTTAAATATGTACATATCTCTGTATGTACATGTGTACATTGATGTGTATGTATGTACGTATGTATGTATGTATGTATGTATGTATGTATGTATGTACATACATATAAAAATACATATACATATACAAATACATATACATATGCATGTGCATATGCCTATATGTATTATGTGTGTATATATATATATGTGTGTGTGTGTATACATGTGTGTATATTTTTTATGTACATGCCACCACACTCATTTGCGCGGGAGCTTGAACGTTTTTGGGGTCGGGGCTTAGATGTTCAAAAGGGCCGATTAAGCTCCAACTCCAAGCCCTCAGACGCAAGAGTGCCAGGGCCTACACTTCCTCCGGATTTGAGTTGAGGAACAGCGCCGTATTTCTGCAACACGCGGGGTTCCGACTGGCTCCCGGTTTTGCGCGGCGGGCAGAGGGGAGGGCAGCAAATCGCGGCTAGTGGGAAATGGCATGTGAGACCCCGACTTTCTCTTACAGGGGCACAAGATGCGGTCGCCTCCTTCGCTGATTTGCTGGAGGACTGCCGAACGGTGCAGACCCTAAATCGTTCTGAAGGGGTTGAGAGTTGTTTCATTTGTGGCGTTTATAACAACACACCATAGCACTATACAATACAGTATAGTTGGTTTCGTTATCCAACACTCAACGTTCAGTTCAAGGAGTTCAATCGTAAGGTAGAGGCCGGTTCTCTTTGCAGCACCAAAGTGACGAGGAGGGTTTAGGGTTTCTGGCTCAGACTCCTCTGTCAGTGAGGAGAATAATCATTGCGATGCGAACATTAAGAACCTTGGAGAGAGGGCTGCAGCCGCTCAGCAACCAGGTGTCTCCATCTAGCTGATAGAAGCCCCGTTCTGCAGGCTTGTAGAATCCTACAGTGCTATACATGATTATATATGGATACAGGGCTAGAGAGCTAGAAAACAGTCGGCGGAGCTACCATCCCTGGGTTTGGTGCTGCGCAGCCGCGGAAGGATCTGACAACCGCTCTCCGCATCGGTTACATTGGCGCGAGCTGTTTGTCAAGCGCTCAGGCTTTCAGAAGCCCGATACTGCCCGGGTTCAGGGAAGGGCGTCATCATCATCATCTCCTTATACGGTTTTTACGAAACCCTAAACCCTAAACCCTACAGGGTTTACGTAACCGTGAGCCCTCTTGTTGTGGGGTCGGGATACTCGGCCACACAGTGTGGCCACACAACCCTTATAGGCATTTAGGTTCAAGCCCGTCCCGAAAGCCTAAGCGAACTCGCACACCCAAACGGCCCAAACGACCTGAGAACATGGGCAGGGTCTCTTGTGTTGTTCTTCGTAAGCTCTAAGTTTCGTACGAAATCTACTTGGAGTTTTGACAGTTGTTGGCACAAAGATTTCTGCAGCAGAGGTAGGTTCTAGCAGATCAAAGGTAGATTTACAATGTACCCTTGCTTATCATCCTTTTTCGAAACATGTGCTTAAAAATATGGCCCCTCCATTTAACGAAGCCTGGCTTCACATCCTGTCAAGGAGCCCAAAAGAATTTGTAACATAAGGGCCTTGAAACTTGCCTATACCATTTGGGGGGGTTCCTCATTTATACCCAAATCCCAAAAACCTTAAACCCTAACCCCAGGGGGCTCCCTGCGGAGATTCGTTGCAGAAAAAGGCCATCAAAACACAAAACTAGCCCAATCCTATTCGGCCATCAAAAACTAAACCCTAAACCCTAAACCCTAAACCCAACCCTATTCAAACCATTTTTGGGCGCGTACATGACTCGGATTTTTGGGTTTCCGAAACTCCGAGGTCTGATCCCGCGAACCCAAGAGCAACACCTTGGAAGGTGCCTGTTAGGCTTCAGGGTTTCAATTTAGGGTTGTCTACGGTTTTGGGCATTTAAAGATGGTAGGGTTTCAGGGTTGATGCTTCAGGGTTTAGGGTTTTCGGGTTTAAACTTGACTCCCTCTCTGGACTTACGCCTTTCTCTGCGGGCATGTCGGGATTATTGTGATTCTATGGGGCAGCCAGCCTTGTTGCAGGGGTTCGGGGTCGGACAGCACGGTCGTGTTGAAGCCCGGCTAAAGTCGAGGATTGATGACAGGGTTCAGATTTCCCCGAGTCTTAAACCTGAAGACCTAAAAATTAAAGTTGTCTCAGCTGGCCGCCATGCGAAAGGGAAAACAAGTGGATAAGTCCGCAGTCCGAAGAAAGTCGAGATGAGTGAAACTTCGGCCGCGGGCGCAACACCTTCGAAGTCAGAAGTCGGTCCTGTGCTAGACCCAGTTTCCGGTATCCAAGAACCTTCTACTTTGCTGAGCGCAAGGTGAAACATGTACTGAACAGGAATGTTGTAACAGTTTCGGGTTGCCTAAAGTCCTGAACCCCCCAACCTTAACATCTGAACTCGCCTGTGTTGCGGCCCGGGCCCTTTTCCCGCCAGCTTCGACCACATCAGCTTCCCTGGCTTCCGCGACACGCCGCTCTCTGTGCGGAGCGTTGTGGTGTCCTCCGCCACCTGTTTGCGCCTTTTAGGGCTTTGGGCTTCGCTGTTTAAGGCTTCGGGTTTGGTGCTGTTGAGGGGTTAGAGTTTAGGTTGTAAGGGTTGGGGATTTAGGTTTTCGGGTTTCGTATCACGGTGTAGTGATTCTGGCTAAATGAAGCTCCTCAGCAGTTGTCTAGGGCAGCTGGAGTGTAGAGAGCATCGAGATGCGGGAGTTGAGAGAAGGGGATACAGAGTTTCCAGAGTTCCATCCTCTCTTTCTGTGTGCCGCAATCGAGCTTTACATTCTCAGCATCTTGCAAGGCAGCGTCTTCCACCGTCTAAGTCGTGTAAGTGAGGCTACGGTTCGGGTGGCAGGTCTCGGATCAAGATTTATAGGACCCCCGGTCGAGCCCTAAAGCGGGAACATTGTCGGCGCTTTCGACAAGTGTTTCAAACGTCAGCTCTTCTCTTCAGAGGATCTGGCGGGCGATGTCTTTGTTCGTTGGGTCCGATTTCATGATTGTAGAGCAAGGAACTGCTGCTCTCCTACAGCAGCTGAAGGTTTAGGGTGCAGAGTGCGCAGTGTTCAACTTTGAGCTGAAGGTATGAGATCACTGTACAGACTTCAAATGCCGCCATGCCGTACACCGGGACCGCAGTACCCCTGCAGTGAGGACTCTTCCCTGAAACCCAATATAGGCTGCGATGAACCCTTGCGAAACCGCCTGAACCTCGTGTACAGCTCTCTCTGAGTAGTTGCTCCATCAAGGAACGCCCTCTCACCTCCTCTGATTATCTTTCTGCCTCTTGACCTTGCACGAGCCAAGGTGCCGTCACCGCAGTGTTGGAGGCGTTCTTCACAGCTCGTGAGATTGAGGACTTAAGGAATGCAGGGTTTGGGGTTTCAGGGGTGCGGGAATTCTGCTCATCTCGATGCTACAATCTACGTTGAAACCCCGTTCTAACCAGTAACGCCTCTCAAACCCTAAACCCCTAAAGCATGTGGATTGCGGATGCCCAGGGCGCCTTACCCAATCTCTCTGCAGAGCCGGAGGTGGACGAGGAACCGGCTTTGGGGTTGATACGGGGTTTCGGGGTTTCGGGGGTTTAGGGTTTAGAGCGCAGGGTTTATCCGCACATGTCCCCTGGGCGTGACTGTGCCGGCCGATTGGATGTAGAGCTCAGGGTTCCAAAAAACGGCTGCAGAGTTTAGCTGTAGGGCTTTAGTAGGGTTGTTCCTGTTTGGGGTTTGAGGGTTTTGGCTTAGGGTGAAAGGGTTTAGGGTTTAAGGGCTTGGGGTTTAAGGCCTAAGACAGTCCATACCACGAAAGCCCCGGTCAGGTCGATCAGTCGCCTACAGTCTACACTACCTACCCAGTCAAGGACCTTTTTTGGCTCTCTCGCGCCAGTATTCTTGACTTTGTTCCTTTTTTGATAATTTGTGTACTGCTGATGGGCCAAGTCGTGCATGATGCTAAGCTCCATAAACTATGGGAAAGATGGTATCGACTTTGTAACGGAAGGTTGCCCCGAGCTTTTTAGTAAACCATGTAAAAGTATGGGCGCTGATCGACAACAGAGCCATGACCGTGGATTAAAGGCGGGTCCGAGTTCCTACTGGCAGATTTAGTCCATCGACTGTAGCGCGGCTTTACCAGCCCCTACGGGGTCCCAGGGACTCTCAAGACTGAACCTAAGGTCCTGGGGCAGAGGCCTTCCTTTGTAGGGACTCATATACAGAAACAACAATAATCGACAATATAAGACTAGTAACAAGGAGTCCTAAAAAATGCAGGTTCTTTATTGAAGTTTTTCTTCCACGTGGGGTTTGGAGAGACTTGGAAAAACGGCTCTCCTGTGTTGCTTGGAGCAGAATTCATGTCTGCAAGGGGCGCGCGGTTAACCGTGTTTTGCTGACAAGAAGCCTTCGCCTGGCCTTCCCTGCCAAGTAGGGTTTCATCCTGACGGCAAGGCTGGCAACGAGGTTGGAGAGGCATCGCCAACATCCACGAAGGCTGGGCTGGTGTCGTGATGCAGGGATTGCTCGGGCAAACGGTTGTCGGATCTTCTATGTGATTATATCGATTACAAGGCGTTGTTGGTTCAGACTTGCACAGCATCCCCAGCAGCCTAAACCTTAAACCCTCACACCGAAAGAGCCCAAACGACGCTTCAACCCGAAAGCCCCCCCTAACCCTTCAGATCCCCGATAGCGCCCTTATAGATCCCCTTCTTGAAGACCCTAAACCCTAGACTCCCTAGACCCTAATGTAATCCTTGGATGAGCGATATCTGCCAAAGGATACTGAGTCGCCGCGCTACTTTCCTCTCCACTGGTACCCTGCAATGCGGGCTTCGTCGTAGCAGCTACTGTTGACGATACAAAACCTGCAATACCTCAAGGACCCTAAATTATGGGCATTGTGGTATATTCCTTATTATGGGTAAGGCAGGAGTTCATATCGACAACCGTAGGTGGGAGAACGGACCCCCAAGAGCCAACGTCTGGGAATCCTGAGGCCATCAGCGAGGCGGCCGCCGAAGCTGTAGCTTGGACAGGACACCCCGAAGTATGTTAAGGGGATCCCCTTAGGGCTTAGGGGTGTAGGGGTTTAGGGGTTTAAGGGCTTAGGGGTTTAGGGGTTTAGGGTTTAGGGGTTTGCGAAATCGTGAGGATCCCCGTAAAATCGTAAAATTGCTTATGCCAGAAAGTACACCCAAAAGCCCACTATGGTTATTAAGGCCCCAATGTTACCCGCTACCAGAGTCTCTCCGATCCGAAGGCGTGATTTAAGCTAGAAGCTGCTAGAATAGAAGAGAGCGGGGGGGGGGGGTGTTCGCTTACTATTTCCGACATTGTGAATCACACTGGTCTGGTGTCCTTTGGGGAAGCATGGTATTGGCAAGCTTACTTCATGCAAGTACAATGACAGTGAATGGAATTCACGTGCCCGCCTCTCTTTTTGGCTGGCCTTGAACTAGCGTGTGCGCTGACTGTTTGCAGATTCACGAGTGCGGCGTTTTCAAGCGCATGAAGAAATTGGAGGTTTTCGTTGAGGTCAGGCACGGATGCCACAACAGGTGTATGAATTCTCCAGAAATCTAGTTACGAATGCAGGACGACACGGGTTTCTCCAGAGTGAGGTGCTTTTTTGGGGTAGTAGGTCCCCCCGGTAGTATCCTTCTTGTTCGAGGGGTTATATACAGGGGGAACCGGGTTCGTC
The DNA here is from genome assembly GCA_905231915.1 of Symbiodinium necroappetens. Classification (NCBI taxonomy): domain Eukaryota; class Dinophyceae; order Suessiales; family Symbiodiniaceae; genus Symbiodinium; species Symbiodinium necroappetens. The sequence goes on along the minus strand of CAJNJA010039919.1, from coordinate 20,006 downwards.
CCGGGACCTAAGAGAGGACCGAGGTTCGAAACTATTACTGAAAAGACATGGCCCAAGCTATGGCCATCGGAGTAGAGAGGAACAGTGCCCGTAAGAATTAGAATATAATAGGGTGTTTGGGCATGCTGTAGTATCGTCATAATTCTAGCATGGAACCCTATGGAATTTGTATTACTCACTCTTCCGGCCCCTGCATTCGATCATCTCAGGCAACCTCGACCTTGGCTTCGGTGGCCAACTTCCTAGCGCCTCGGCCATGGAGTCGAAATCTTGGGCTTGGGATGAGAAGTGAGGACGAAGCTGCCTCAACCTCAACATGGGTAGTTCTCCGAATTAGGTTCCCATTTAGGATGCGTTTTTTTATACGAGTGCCGTAGTATATTGAGGACCTAAGACCTAAAAGGGGACCCTAACTTAGAGAACTACCCATGCAGAGGTCTGAAAAGCTTGTGCTGACAAGCCCCAAAGCCTATACTCATTGCAACATACTGACCCCCCATCCCAAACCCCAAGTCTCACTGCTTAATAGTAAGAATAATGATGATGATAATACTACCGCTCATGGCAATAATGAGAAGTAGAAGGGGTCCCAAAAATAAAACTGAATAGTACCTACGGTGTAGGCCCCTACTTCGAATTATGTCTTAAAACCGGTTTGGAGTGGTTGGGGACGTCCTTCCAGGATCACTGCTACGGGAATACATTTGGCATCTGATACCTATCTATAGATATATTGCATAATATGTATAATATAGAATATAGAGACGGGCATGGAGGGGTTTCTGAATGATTCCCTTGGTTTAGGGGTTCAGGCTAAAGGATTTAGGATTGGCTTAGGGTTTCGGGGTGCAGTGCAATGCATGCCCCAGAACCCTAGCGACATTATTCAATCCCCTGTATATAGGAAAGGTGGGTCAGTGTCCTGTGGTTTCTTTCCAGCCCCCGTCGTCTAATGTGGAGTCACATCTCGAACCCCAGTTGAAGCCAGCATAGTTGATTATGACTTCAGCCGAACGTCCAAAATCGCTCCGCTCATGCAGGAGTCTATGAGCAAGTGGATACCTCCCCTCCCTCTGCGGTAGTGTCTTATCTAGAGAAGTCTGAACAAGTACGTATCGTGTCCCTTGTATTCCATAGTAGGGCCTAAGCCCCAAACCCCTAAACCCCTAAACTGAATAGTACCGACTGTATAGGCCCCTACTTCGAATTATGCCCCTAAACCCCCAGTGGGCGCTGCTTGAGCCTAGTTTCCACACCCCAAAGCCGATGTCTCGGCGTTGCTCCTTTGCAACCCTTCCGCACATGTTGGAGTACCAGACAGAGAGGTTCATGCTTCATAAGCAGCCTAGGTACTGATCTGGGATCATGCTTAATTCCCTTATAGAACCCTGCCTAAAAGTGAATTTTGAGGGTTCTTTCAACATGATTGGGTTCTTGTCTAGGAACTTGGTGTCAGTTGGGATCTTCAGTAGATACTATGGTTTCCATGTTGTTGAAACCTGAGGTCTCCTTGCCTCCCATTGCCACGGCCGAGATGACGGAGGTAGGGAGACTGGTGGAGTCTGACGGCCTCGGCCTCCCGATTTGGGAGTTTCCCACAATAAGGGTACCTTAAATTGGGGTCCTTATAATAAGGATCCTACTATTTGGGGTACTATATTGGGGTCCCCTAGTTTCGGAAACCCCATTTGGGGCTTATTGTTTGGGGTGTTTGCGTTCTTCCCCCCCCCGAAAGCTTGCAGAAGTGAATGCTGTGATGCTAGCAGTTTCTGCAGTCCTATACACCCGGTTTGCCACGCACTCGACTGCATTGGTATGGACGCCAAGGCATGCCTTAAAGTCAGATATTTACAATGTTTTGGACCAAGCTTTGCACAGCCAGCCGGTGCTCGCAAGTTCCACTGCGGAAGTTCTGTAAACATGCAGCTAGTCAAGACAACGTCCCATGAAGGCACCTTAATCTCCTTGCATCCCTAAACCCCAAGCCCCAAACATCCCGGTAGAGGGTGTGCAAAAAGAGCCTCTTTTGCTAAATCCCTAAACCCTAAGCCCCAAACATCCCAGTCAGAGCAATGACCGTCTCTGTAGCCGTTGCCTTGATGAGCGGCCGACGGATGGAAGTCGAGGTGGGCAGCTGCTAAGCATGAAACCCCTGCTTACCTGCGACAGCGCTTGTTGTGGTACTTCGTCATAGCTCTGCAGTCGAGCAGGTAGCCTTGAACTCCTTTTGATAGTAGAAGCTCTGTACTCATTACAATGGCCTGTCTGAGGAGGCCTGGCACGCACAGGATAACAGGGATGTTGAAATAGATCAGGGGCTAGAGCAACCTAGCGACCTCACCGCACCTGTCATGGCAAAAGAGTTTTCAAAGTAGTCTCTGGCTCTCCCCTAAACCCTAAACCTTCCAATCTGAAAAACCCTTGAGGTGCTTCATGACACATCCGTCGAGGAGCTCCAGCGTCGCGCGGAAGTCGCGTTCGGTGTTCGCGGCTCGCTCCTCAGCGCTGGTGGGGTCTCCTTGGATGGAATCCGGGGCTGGCAGAGCATCCTTTTCTTATTGAAAATATGATAGTTTCCGAAAATACGGGGTACCTTATTTTGGGGTCCTTAGAATATGGATCCTACTATTTAGGGTGCTATATCAGGGGTCCCCTATTTTCGGAAATCCCTACGTCTAAACGCTTTAAGTGTTAGGTTCTAGGATTTAGGACTTTAGGGATCCGGGATTCTTGCCTGAGGTTTAGGGAGCCGAGGGAAATTACAGCACAGGAAGCATGACGGTCAGCTCGGCGGGTCTGCAGAAGGGCGAAGTCTTAACACTGGCAACGAGACCTGCTCCTCAGCGGCTGAACAGGCAATTTTGGTTCTTGTTGGTGCGAATATGAACCCCTGTTTTGAAAAGCAAATATGCTTGAGTTTTGGGCCGGGGTAAAAATTAATCCCTTGTTTAGAGACAGATTGCGTTTTACGACTGTTTCGACCTATGAACAAAGGTTGCTGTTGCGGCAGCGGTTTCTGCCTTTGCTGCCATCCTTCCGGATGGCTCCGTAGTCTCCTGGGGTGAGCGACCCTATGGTGGCGACTGCAGCACCGTACAGGGTCGGCTAAAGAACGTACAACAACTCCAGGCCTCTCAACATGCCTTTGCTGCAATGTTGGCAGATAGGTCGGTCGCAACCTGGGGAGCAAGCTTCTGTGGCGGCGATAGTCGGGCGGTTCAGCATCTGCTGAAGAATGTTCAAGAAATCCAATCGACCCGTTATGCCTTTGCCGCCATTCTGGGGGATGCTCGGTAGCCGAGCAAGCAGCCTTTAACGTTGTTGCTTTGGTTGCAGCCTCGGCCGTACACCCTAAAACCCGCAACCACAAACCCTAAACCCTCTTGGCTGAGTCCGACTTGCGAGAGAGCGTAAAACCTGCAACCCAAGAGTCCTAAAGCGGAAGTCCACTCAATAGCCCCATGAACTCCTAAACCCTAAGACCCCAAGGCCTGGAATCCTAAAACTTTTTTAGAACGCGGAGGCCTTAAACCGCCAAACCCGAACAGGATGGATCTGTCATCACTTGGGGCAATGCTGACTATGGGGGTGACAGCAGCCTTGTTCAAGATCGCTTGAGGAACCTGGTATCCGGTTCTGGTGGGGTTTTATGTATTTGTTCACCCGGTTTCTTCGTATTTCATGAACGAGTTTTGCGAAGTTTGTATAGCATTGTATAATGTGTTCATATGGGGTGCGAAGGCTCACTTTAAACCCAAAAAACCTCTACAACAAAGTTTGCTCAGGACCCCGCAACTGAAGAGATTTCCCGGCGCGGGTAAGATTTTAGGGATCTAACTTGACAGCCCAGGAAGGTGCGGCAGATTCAGGCCACTCACTATTCTTTTGCTGCAATTCTGGAGGATGGCTCCGTCGTAACTTGGGGTGAGCGCCAGGGTGACAGCAGCGCTGTCCAGGATCTTGGCTCCTCTTGTTGTAAAAGCGGGTAATTGAAAAACCTGCCCTGCCGTTGCTGTTATATCAAGCTCATACTGCTAGGGCTGTTATCCCCTAAACCGTAAGGCGCCGAAACCCCTGTGAGCTAGGCTCCCGTGCATTCCCCTGCTACTGCACCGGGTGAAAGACGCTAAGTGGAACTGTAGGGCTTCAGAGCTGCTCCAGATGACGGCAAAGTGCTAGATAAACCTCCTCTGTCAGCAACACTCGCTGTCCACCTTGACTTGATCTTGATACCGGGCGCTACGGTTTCTAGACCTTTAAGCGCAACATTTTGCTGAGCCGCCTGGCACAAGAACCATACTGTACGGCATGTTCTACGTCTCTGTGTAACTTCCTATGTTCCGTGGAAGCCTTGTCCAGGGCAAGCTGAAGAACGTGAAGCAGATCCAAGCATCCCAATCTGCCTACGCTGCGATCTTAACAAACGGCACCATGGTGTCTTGGGGTGCCAAGTGTTCTCTTGGTGTTGTTGACCGCGCCGTCTACGAGCTGCAGGACGTAAGGCAGGTCCATGCTGGCCAGAATGCCTTCGCCGCCATTCGAGCGGATGGCTCGGTCGCTGCCTGGGGAAATCCCGCATACGGTGGCGATTGCAGTGCCGTCCAAGACAAGCTAAGAGACGTCAAGCAAATACAAGCTGCCCGCCTTGCTTTTGCCGCCATGCTGGCGGATGGCTCCATCGTTACCTGGGGAAGTGCCGGTCATGGTGGAGACAGCCGCTTCGTAGAGGATCGGCTGCGGAATGTGCAGCAGGCTTCAGGGACCAAAGATGCCAACGAAGAATCAAACAGAGCGCAGACAGCCACTATTGAACCGCTCCTCCTAGGGATATAACCCCCCCAACAAAGTCAAAGTTTAGATGATATCTAAATCCTTGAACTCCGCAGGTTCAGGCTTCGCACAATGCCTTTGCTGCTCTGCTTCCCGATGGCTCTGTCGTGACCTGGGGCGCTGATGACTCTGGTGTCCGTCTCCCAAACTTTTCTGCGAAGCCCTGGAAATCCCTTGACTTTAACCCTAAGCCCCAAACCTTTGAATCTGAAGCCTTTGAATTGAACCCTAAACTCCCAAACCCACTAAACCCTAAACCCCTTAAACCCTCAACCTAAAACCCCACAGCTCTGCACCTAAACTCCGCCAAACCGCAAGAAACTCTGCCCCAGATCCGAAGCTACAACTTGATCAGACTCTCCTCTTGCGTCCCTAGGGGTTTAGGGTTCTAGGGTTTTAGGGTTTAGGGGTTTAGGGTTCTAGGGATTCTAGGGATTCTAGGGTTTAGGGGTTAGGGGTTAGGGATTTAGGGTTTAGGGCTAGAAACCTCAATATAAGCATACGGCCGTTCTGATAGTTCAGGCCCTTACGCTACGCCCCAAGACATTCCGTTGTTCTTTCCTGAACCCTGAGGTGGCGATAGCCGCTCTGTGCAGAATCGGCTCAGGAAAGTGCAGCAGATCCAAGCAAACATGCATGCCTTTGCTGCCATACTGGCAGATGGGTCTGTTGTAACTTGGGGGCATGCTGACTATGGTGGTGATAGCGATGCTGTCCAAGGGCAGCTGAAGAACGTGCAGCAGGTGCAGGCTTCAGACCTCGCGTTTGCGGCGATTTTGGCGGATGGATCAATCGTTACTTGGGGCTATGCCAGATACGGTGGTGACAGCAGTTCCGTTCGGGAGCAGCTCTTGCCAACTCAGGAAACCTCGCCCTCTCCACCGGCTTTGGAATGCAGTGGTCCTTCTGTTTACAACGATCCTCGTGCAAAGCGTGCTCGGCCTCAGTAAATCGTAAACAGTGCGAGCTGCTCTTCAGTGGCATCATGCTTTGGGTCATGGTATGATGTGAAGCCAGGGGCCACCTGAGAAGACGGTTAAAGAAATTGTTTTTTTGGTTGAACTTTGGGAAGGGCCCCCTGTCTGTCGTGATGAGCCGCAGGGCACAAGGGGTTTTCCAGGTGCTCAGACGGGCCTGCAGAGTCAATGGATTTTAGGTTGTGGGGTTAGGGTTCAGGTTGGTCCTCAGAGTTTCGCACATGTTGCCTGTCCCAACCGTGCATGCGCTTCCGAAGAAGCCTCCGAATCTGGATGAGCATAGGACCGAGATGAAGCGGGCCTCATGTCGTGGATTTAATGATCACGAAGCCTACCCAAACTCCAAAATATGATCGTTATTCTATGTACTTTGCCTTGCCGGAGTCCGAAACCCCGAGCTCGACGGCTCTTCTAAGTTCCTTCTTCGCCGGTGGTCGCTACAGAGATGGTCGCGGGACCACTAGGGATTAGCATGTAGGGTCGAAGGCACAGCATGATTGCAGCTTCATTGTTGTTTTTTATTGTTTGTTTTCATTGTTATACCTATTGTTGTTATTGTTATTCTTATCCTTATTGTTATTCTGTTATTATAGTTGCTTATGCTTTTGGGCAGCACCGCGTGAGCGAGTCGCTCTTACGAATAAGCCCCTTCCTGTTGCGTCAGTTGCAGTCTTGGTGTGTTGGTCCCTCCTGATTTGACATACCGGAGCCCTTGGAGCTGCGCCTTATTATTAACACCCCGTTGCACACTCTCTCTGTGCTTGCTCAAGCCACTAAAGAAGGCTTTCTCCAGGTTGAGCCCTCTTGTGCCTTGCAGCGTCTTTCAGCTCTAGGAGCCTCTCTGATCTCTGAGACACAGGGTTTCACAACATCTGAACTGCTTCTTCAAGCTTCGGAGACTCCGGCTATAATTTCTCAGTGCACCCGAATCTGTCAGCCATGGCCTGGCCCAGCATCGTTGCTTTTGGCAAGGATGAGTCTTCCTGGTTCCTCAAACTTGACGATCCCACCGGGAATTGGTCCTCCCACGTCAGTTGCATCCCAGGAGAGCTGAAGACTGTGCTTGAGGAGTCTCGTCGATTTATTCACGAAGTCGCTTTAGGGCCGGATGGGGAGTGGTTCATAATGTGGGAGGACGCGGAGACCTTTTTCGGCAACGCGTCCGATTTGTTTGCTGCGGCGCTTCATGCCACGAAGGACTCGGATGGCAAGATGCAGGTCTCTTGGGTTGCTTTTGGCCCACAGCAGTCGTCTTTTGTTCACCGCGTGAATGGCGAGCCATTTTGGCACGGCCTCCCAAAAGAATTAGAGGAGCTGGTGGCGAGGCACCCACGGGACGTGAAGCATCTGGCGCTGGCTCGTCCCACGGGTTGGTGCGTGCTCTTCCACCACGGTGTTTGGAAGTGGCGCTTGCCACCAGAACATGGGCTTTCAGCGTTTCTGAAAAGCCCCGAGGCTTACACATTGAATCATGTTTACTTCGGAAATAACGGCGAGTATTTCATCGAGACAAGGCAGCGTGCACAGTGGAATGCAGGAGATTCGCTCAGCGAGGTCTTGTCGTATTACTGCAACAGAAGCTCGCGACAGGAAAAGGTCAAATCTGCCCTTGCCGAGTGCCCGACTTTGTCGCAAGAAAATGCAGAACTCATGACAGTTCTTATGAAGGTGCTTGAGGAACATCGTGAGGATTGCTACTTCGACCAGCTCCTGGAAACGATCAAGAGCAAGCTGCTTTTCGATCCACAATTCACCCGCCTGTATTCCTTCAATACTGCCTGCTATGGCCAACGAGGAGGATACCCATACTTCAAGCCATGCGGATGGCGTAGATGCTCGCTTGCAATCGACAAGTTCGAAGAGTATGCAGGTTGGTGCATTGCATATCATGGGACAAGTTGCCAGAATGTCGCGTCCATCATGCTCCGTGGACTCCGAAGGCCAGGTGATCAAGGTGTCTGTGTTGCGCATGGTCAGGCTTACAGCACCAGCCGCCGCACTATTTACGTCAGTCCAGCAATTGAGTACGCGGCTTTTCCAGTTTATGCAGAGTTCTTGGAAATGGAGGAGAATCATTGGGCTCAGCTTGTTCTTGAGTGTCGCGTTCGTCCGGGCTCATTCGTAGTGAAGCCAGGATCCTTGGGGAACAAGTATTGGCCGGAGCATCTTCGCATGGACTCGAACTTCGAAACGAATTCTGAGCTGGAGTGGCTGATTGAAAGTCCAGATGACGTCGTGTTCACTGGGCTCATGATCCGTGAGTTCGGAGAAGCAGCAAACGAAGAAATCTACGGAAGCTTGGTGCGCCAAGTGACCCTGGGAAGACAAGGCCCACAGTTTGAATGGACAAAGCTGCGAGCCGCAAAGTACGAGCGATTGCAGCATTATGTCTGAAGCGCAGCAGACAGGAACAAGTTTGAATGGACGAAGCTCCGAGTGGCGCGTATACGAGCGACTGCAGTATTGCATTTCAGATACAAAACATGGCTGCAGTTTTGGAAGGTGTGGATCTCCGGGATCCAGAAACACAGAAGGCCTGAGTCTCAGGATCCTCTTCTACTGATCGACACGGAACAGAAAAGAGACCCTGAAACTTAAGCCTCAATCAGACCTGCGGTCGGTTGCTTTTTCTGCGCCTTGAATACTGGGCTTATGGGTTTAGGGTTTAGGGTTTGGGGCAAGTTTAGGGTTTGGGGTTCAGGGCAAGTTTAGGGTTTAGGGTTAGGGTATAGGGCAGCTTCCAGCAGGTGTTCAGCAATCACTCTACGAAGCTCGAGCCTCTCCCTTTGCAGGGGTGCTGACAAGTTAATGCACTGGCCCCTAAATTCAGCACAATATGGGGATTGGAATGATTGGAATAACTTCTCATCTTGTCACCTTCTGGTCCTTTTATATACAAATGTATACAGCAAATATACCCGTCAGCCCCCAGTCTAATCATTGCGGCCCCTTTCTTACACACTGTGGCGCGGCAGCTATGGTTTCCTCAGCAGGACGCTGAACACGTTTGAAGTTCCTGGATCGAACCGGGCTTCCGGGAGCACCGGGCCCAAAGAAACCCTGTCGACCTACGAAAAGGGCCTTCAGAACTACGGTTGATGATTTAAGTCCTGCATTACCCAGAATATGGAATCTACCATAATTCCGATAGTTTAGGGTCCTTAAGGTGCTGCTAAGGATTTATATCATTAACAGTAGAATAAGGTTTTGGGGGGTACCTTAAAAATGCCACACCTGTGAGACCCTATAGCCTATAGCTCCAGACAGCAACACCTAAGCTGTTCTGAGGCACCCCCTTCGACGTATTTGGCAGGATTTGGTTGATGGATTATGGAGACTGTTATCGCAGTTTCCACGGGTATACTAGGTAGCCTTAAGAAGACAACGGTATCTCCAAGAAGTTCTTCACTGCGAAACCCCACAGACACCGCCACAGACCGTAAACCCCCAACCCCTCAACTTCACTCCCTAAAACCCCAAACTCCCAACAGCTCGAACCCTCAACCCAGAACCCTACTCCCTAAAGCCCTAAGGAAGACCGGCATTTGAAAAGCATCCCCAACACCGGCAGGTCAGTGAGCAATGCATGATCCGGGTAGAGAAGGATGGAGCCGGAGTTTCAATTTAACTTTTTCTCTCAGGGTTGGAAGGATTTCAGGTTTGAGGGTTTATAGGCTTATAGGGTTTAGAGCTTTAGGATTGCAACGTTGGATTTAGGATGTTCCGCTCATGGGTTTGGGGTACTGGGTTTGGGTTGTCCGGGGCCATTTTGGGTTTAAGGTGTTCTTCGTGGTCTTCTTCTTCTTCTGGGCTCGGCGGGGCTTTTGCGAATTGAATTCCAGGTTTCAGTTCTTGAGATTGCGGGTTCGGACGATGAGAAGTGCCCAAGGGTTTGCAGTTCAAGCTTTAGGGCGTGGTGTTTTGGGGATTGTTGTGGAGACCAGGTTTGTAGCAGTTGGGGTTTACGGCTTCGAGGGGTAGTGATTTCGATCTGGAGCCACAGGAGGATTATGGACTTGCAGAATGTACAGGACTGACGGGTTGTGTAATTCACGCGAACACTATGGCTTGGGGCCGTTTTATTGCGGGGGCTGTTTGGGCAAACTTAGGTCAAGAGGTGGCAAGACCGACAAAGATTGTCAAAGTTGATCTCTCACATGCGGCACGAATCCTGCCCAAGACCGCCCAGCCAAGAAATCGAACTAGCAAGGGTTTTATGCCTGCTTTGAAACAACAACCGATGTTCCATGCTTTCCTGGAAAATAAAGTGAGGCACCATGCTACTGAGCCCCTTGAATCTTTCATAAACCCGACCCAACTAGCCGCTAGCCTAGCCGAGAGGGCTTGCGGCGCTACTTCCACCTGCAAAACACCGCGTGCGACGCATGTGTGCCTCGGACATTCAATATACTTGGTCGTTGTCCTTCAAAAGTCAGGCGTCGTTTTTGCGTAAGGGAAACCGAAAGAATCCTTGAAGCTTGTTCAGGGGGCGCCCCCACGTGTCTCTCGAGGTGATACGGGGGTTGTGGGGGCTCTGGCTGAAGAGTTTCAGATTTGGTGTTGGCCCCAACAAGTTGTCATTGGTATTCGTCCTGTTGAACCCACGTTTTCCGTTTTCGCGGCTTGCTCTTGCGGATCTTGCGGCGGCATGTTGTAAGAATAGGAAGGCAGGAAGTCGAAAGACAACAGTGGGGCAAGCTACGCTTGTCAGAGATATGAGGCCTCAGCACTTAGCCGACTGGCCCACGCCACCTACATTCCCTCTCGCATCCTAGCCTGACAGTAAAGCATGCAAGCGTACGTTTTCCTTGTTGACCTACTGGTACATCCCTGGAAATTCGTTTTGCAGCTTCCGACCTAGGAGGCGAAAGGTGAGTGACGAGTCCCAAGTGCACAGCTCGACCGCAAAACCACGACATGCTGAAGCCTTCAACTGGCCCTCAGAGTTACAGGAGTTACAGGTTACATGCGCAGCAACCTCAGGTATACCTTGTCTGCAAGGTGCCCTTGTCCTCCTAAGGTGCCCTGATCCCTGAGCCCCCTAAATAGAACAAGCTTACAGGTGGTGTCAAGGTAGCAGATTCCTCGGCCACAACTTCCGGACCTTGCGGTCTTGAAGGCTGATGGGTACTTCAAACAGTCATTTCCTCTGCGAAACACTGCAGACCACAGCTCCACCCCCTTAAGAAGGATGATAACAGGGATAGGGTAAGCACTTAGTAATTGGAGCCACCGGCAGACCCACGAGTCCTAGCCCGAAGAGCCTAAGCCTCGTGAGCTCCACCCCTTTCAGGCGCAGATTCAACTCAGCCCTGGCATAAACCTCACCTCCACGGAAGGCAAAGCTGAGGCGCGGGTGGCGAGACTTTCGGAGTGTGTGTACAAAGCATACACCTGTTCGCACCTGCTCGGGTTGAATCCTGTCACAGGTTACCTGACATCAAATAAGGCACCGTCCGCATTATTCATGGCTCTGGAGTGTCTATTCTCGGCGGCAGACCTAGCTGCAAGCCGTGGTTACCGGCATCGATTGCAAACACGGGCAAAAAAAGGCAAAGACCAGATGACCCATTACCCCCTGCAACAACGCTAGAAGCTTCAAGGACTGCCCTACAAGCTTCATAGCCCTACAAGCCCTAAACATCCTTCTAAGCCCCCTATAAACACCATAAGGAGCCCTATGTACGTATATCTGCGAGCCCTTAAATATGAACCACAAAGAGGAACTACTTAGGGCTTATGGGTAAGCCCGAGACCCAGCAGTTGAAGCTGCGAAGGCGCTGCCTCTGGGCCCCTCTCCGCACTCTTTCATGACCTCCTCCAAGGCCGGTGCTCTTCCGAAGCTTTTTTTGGAGCGATGGGGTTTTTGGAGTTAGGGTTTAGGGTTTAGGGTTTAGGTTTGGGGTTATAATAAGGGTTAATTTCAGGTTTCAGGTTTTTGATGAAGGTCATAGAGTGAGAAATAATATGTGTGCTCCTTGGCGAAGGATCCTCGATCAAGGTATATCCTACGGGTTTGAAGCAGCCTGAAGAATACTACTGCCTTATTCTGGAACCAAGTATATCTACAACATGATATGTGTCGAAATCCGATTCCACTCGTTCAGGCCCCTAGAATAAGGCAGTTTGTCTCGGCCTGCAGTTTTGAGTGAGATTGCATGTTGAAGTTACGGTTTAGGGTTGAGGGGGGGGGTTCGGGTCTCGCACTTGATGCATTAGTTACAATCGTGAATTCTGTTCCGCTCGCTACAAGGACAGACGAGATGCAAGGCCTAGCCACCGCGTTCACATCCCCCAAACAGTCGTGCCAGAATCACATCCACCTGCAACATGCCATCTGAGAGGGGCTGCAGCTGCTGATGGACAGCAAAGAGTTGGCAAGCTCCCCAGGATCTGGCTGCTGGTGAATTCTGAGGCTCCGTACACATAATTAGGGGTGCTGCTGGCCATTGTGGAAGGATTACATGTTTTGGCAGATGGCAGGTTGGACCGAGTCTCAAAAAACAGAGTTCAGCAGATATCAGCTTGAGGGGTATCCCGAGCTTATAGAGTCTGAGCTCTGGTTTTGTAGCAGCCCTGCCCTGCCTGTCCCGGCCGACATTCTGCGCCAAGGCATCAAGCGACGCCCTCACGAAGCTTACCGAGGTGCCCTCGTACAGCTCATTGCTGTCTTGCGGGTATCGTGAAGATGATCGCCGGTTTTCTGACGGCTTGGATTTTGATTTGGAAATAGCAGTAGTATTTGGGCTCTTGGAAGCTGGCTCTCTGCAAGCAAGAGGGAATAAATAGCCATGCATACCCATAGTACAGCCGGTGCCAGTTTAAGGCATTACAAGGCTTAACGTGACAGCATGATACTTAAGGCATGTTGTCCTACTAAGTCCAAGCAGGTATTCGCGATTCGGAGGATCATTTTGCTGTTCCAGCTGGCTTTGTAAGTTCTAACCATATGGTTCATAGATCCATCACAATTCAGTTGGGGCATCTTGGTCTCTCATGTTAGCTGTCCATACAAAGCTGGGTATGCGCCAGCTACGACAAAAAGGCCGGAACCCCCGCAGCCAGATCTACAGCAAAGGCAGAGTTTGCTTCCTGGACTTTGAAAACAACAACACACTTCCAGCTTATGGAAAAACCAAGACTTCAAGCCTTGGAAAAGAGCCATGGCTTTGGTGGCCGGGGGATAGTTTTCTTACTGTGTGGCGTGTGCTTTAACTCCAGGGTCTGACTTCTGCAAGAGGTGGAGATCCTGGACGTGCTGCACACCGCTGCGCGGCGTCTCACAGCTGCAGTGAGAGGAGATGTGAGTGGACAGGGTTCAGGGTCGATAGGTTAGCTTGATTTACTCAACTTTTCGTCCCCGGCGCCGCAACAAGCCGAAAGCCGCAGCCTTAGCTAGCAACACTCAAGCGTCGAACTGATGCCCTAGACCCACAAAGCCCTACAAACCCTGAAGTTTGAGGCTCCCAAGCCTCAAAAGCCTCAAGCCCGGAATGCTTCGAGCCGAAACCTATAGCATTCAAAGCATCTTCGCATTTTTTAAGGACGTACCCGACGCCCTGAAGTCCCGCACCTCGGAAGCTGTCGGGCGCGTCTATGATGATTGGCACCACAATTCGTAGTATCCCGTTTACACAGCCCGTAAACTTTAAACCCTAACCACCAAGCCCCGAGACCCTGTAACCCCTAAACTCCGTCTAAAATCCCCAAACCTTAAAACCTAAACACTAACCCCTGGCTAATAGCTGCCTTTTTGGGGTTCCTTATTGTGGTTTCTATATATACTTCCTTAGAAAGGTAGGTCTTCTAGACCACAGACAGTAGTTGTTTCAGGCGAGTACCACCTCGCAATGCCGGAGTGCTTCCGCGCCTCCGTCCTGGCTCTGGCCGTCCTCGGTGGCCTCTTTGAGGACCGAAGAAGTTGAAGAAGAGAGCTTCCGGGATGTTGGGCTTTGGGGTGGTAGGGCTCCAAGCTGATGTTTACATATACATGCAGACTTACGTAACACATGGGTCTTGTATAGATATGGATATGTGTCTGTATGTGTATACATATGCATGCACATAATTACTTTTACTTGTTGGTTTGTTTGTTCAACTATTGTTGTTTGTCGATAATTTCTTGGCTTACTCGTTCGTTCATTTCTAGATCAAGAGATATCTAAACTCGAGTTAGACTGGTATCTTTATCCGTCGATTAGCTTGCAAATGATTTTTTGGCTTCTGTGTGCATATTTTAGATGTAGCACCGTTTATTGGAAGACTTGCTCTATGGTTAGGATCCTAATAGTAAGAAACTAAACCCTCAACCCTAAACCCCAAAACCCAAAGCTCTAAATAAACCCTAAACCCTAAACCCAGGCAACCACAAAAAGGTACTACATTTAGGGGTCTAGGTAGGGCTTGAGCCTTCAGGGATCAGGCTTTAGGATGTAGGGGCTTTGGGGTTAGGGTCTAGGGTTTCAGGGTTTAGGGTTTTAGGGTCTAGGGTTTAGGGTTTTGGGTCTAGGGTTCAGGGTTTAAAGGGTTTAGGGTCTAGGGTTTAGGGTTTTGGGGTTTAGGGTTTAGGGGTGGGGTCAAGGGCGAAGGGCTTGCTGAATAGCAGCTTGCACCACAGAGGTTGAGGATTCAGAGTCAGGTGATCACGGGCATCTCCATCTGGTTTTTCGTTGTGGCTTTCTGACCAGAGGGTGCGATAGCATTTTCCTGAAGCCAGGGCCCCCGAATGTTGGCCCGATGCCAAGTTCAGGAGATTTCCGAATACCGTTGGTGCTAAACCCTAACCCCTAACCCTAAACCCTAACCCTAACCCTTAAACTGTTAACCCGAAAAAGCTTAAACCTGAACAGTAGGCCCTGAACTCCAGCAGACTCGAGGTGGAAGAGGGGGTGTAGGGTCTCGTGGTTGAGGGTTTCTGAGAGTATCGGGAGGAGTTCAGGGTTCGAGCATCCCGAAACCGGATTTTGTTGGTTTCTTAGGGTTCGGTTCGTTGGAGCAGGAAAACCCGAGCGACAGGCACCGAGGACATAACCAGAACAGCTTACGAGTTCGCAGTGGGTTTTTGGAGGGATGCGGGCCCCTGGATCAGAACCAGCCTTGCAGGATTTGGCAAAACAGGCGAGGATTTGCGTGCGAAGTCATGTTTTCTTCGGCTTGCTCTCTTGTCGGCCTCCGGGCAAAAGAAACCGTTTGTCGATGTGTTGTTGCTCTTCAGGGCGTAGCATTGAGGCCTAGCTTGTGGGTTGGGGCTCAGATCCTCAACCCTACGACGAGTCGCGGAATCTTGAATCCTCTCTCCATCAAGCTGCCGTCCGAGTCCGGTCCTTTTTTGCCGAATCGCTCTAAGAGGCTCCCTGCTCAGGATCTCAGGTGCTCCTTAAGGGGTTGAACGGTTCAGAGTTTGGGGCTTAGGGCTTTATCTTTTTGGCTTTAGGGGTTCGGGGCTAAGTCCTCTAGCATGGCACCTGACGTCGGGATGAGTGGGAGCTCGGAAGGGTTCCGCCAGAGGACGTGTCGCGCTTGGAGACTCCGATGCTGCCGCCCGCCTCTCGCCAGGAAGACCTAAGTTCCATCTTTGTTTTTGAAGGAAATGGCCAGACCATGGAATATTTAAAAAAGGGCAGTGGGATCCAGTTAAAGTCTGTACGCAAGCATCATCATAAGGCAACAGCCTAACAAAATCTCCAGTATGTTGGAGTCATCGAAGGTTTGGGGTTGTAGGTCTGCGGGCGTGCACCTTGACTAGGTTGTCGAGATGAGTATATTATATGAGTAGTTCCCGAAATTAGGCTGTCTGTTCTGGTCCTGTTAAAAGGGTGCCGTACTATTTTGGGGATTTTTTAGTGACCTCCATTCAGAGCACTACCAATGTGAATCCCTGAACCTCGCGGCCCAGCACCTCGCTCGGAGCTGTTGACGTGCTGAATAGACCCTGCATATGATGCTTGAGGGATTCAGCAAGACATCCCCGTATCGTCCCGAGCACAAATCGTACTCAATGTCGATATCCCGACTCAAACTCACTCCGGTCCCCTAAACCCGGTGCCGAAGTATATTCCAAGTACACTCCAAAACCTAGAATCTACACACTGAGCCCCAAACCCGTAACCTCACCCGAAAACCCAAAACTTAGGGACCTAGAGAAGACGTCACCCAACCTGCCCCAAACATACAGTAGCTCTACCCCCTACAGTGATCAAGGTTTACAGTGAGTAGGGCCTGCCACCTTCTGAAAGGAAGCGGTGGCTGGCAGATCATCCCCCTATCAGCCGGCCGCGTGGCAAGGGAGATCACGTCCGGGTTTTCAAGCCTCGCGCCGTCAAGCCCTGCCTGCACTCTCCAACAGTCTCCAACAGCATTCTCAGTTTGGGTTAAACTAACCCAGTCTTATGATGCGCATCCTAAATGGCTGAAGCCTTCTAGTCGGGCTGTAGTCTTCCTTGTCTGGGTACCTTCCGAGCCCCAAGGTGAGGGGCCTCAAAGCCCGAACAGATAAGGCCTTGAAGTTGCACGGCATTGAAGTATGGGTTTCCACTCGTCTGCTTGGCGTTGTCGGTAAGGTGCTCACAAGGTGTTCAAAGGAGCAAGAGCTTGTTTCCGGTTTGTGGCCCTGGGCAAAAGGCCTATCCAAAAACTTTGCTGAAAAGGCATCTTGCTAGACCGAAATAAATCCTGGTATATTTTGTGCATGCTCCCCACAGAGCGGGCGAAAGAGAGAGAGGGACAGACAGACAGAGACAGACAGACAGACAGACAGACAGGCAGGCAGACAGACAGACAGACAGACAGACAGAGACAAACAGACAGACAGACAGAGAGAGAGAGAGAGAGAGATCGAAAGAATGCTAGAAAGAAAGAGAGAGACCTGGGAAAGAACGAGAGCGTAAGGGAGAAAAGAAAGAGAGGGGGGCAGGGGTCAGGGAAGTAAGCTGCTAGAGAAGTTGCAACGACGCCGTGCCTCTCTCGGGCAGGCAATTTTGGAACACACAAGAAACATGAGGCTGCAGAGCCGATTGTACAGACTCCCCAAAGCCGCTGACATCCGACAACCTAAGTATTGGGGCCTGGCAAATCAGGAACGGTTCCAGCTTTGGCTTCCTGATGTGCTTACTTTGCATTGCTTGGAACCCTAGTTCAGTTGCTTGAAACCCTAGATGAACGAAGCTTCGAAATCGTGCCAGACCCCTGCGTTCTGCCAAAGCAGGCCCAAAGCACAAAGCAATCTTAAGCATCTCTGGTGGCACCCTGAATCTGATTGAGGTCCTCCTCCGTGAAACTGAGTGGAAACTGGTGCACTTATCATTATGAGTAAGGGGGTATTGAATCTTGAAGAACCTCATCCAAAACCCCTGAATGAAAACCCCGAGCAAAATCCTCATAAATCCTGTGTCGCCATTTCAAACGCAAGCTGAATGCAGATGCCTGATTGCTAGAGATACTGGACCCCTCCCCCCCCCGACATGATTAATCAGCGATCTGCATTATGATCTCGGGAAGCCTAGACTAACTCCCACAGATGAAGTCTTCTCCAGTCTCAGGGCCTTTGGCGCTTTCTTGCAGCACGTCGTGGCCCGGGCGTTGCAGGCGCGTGCAATTAAACTTGTTCAAGGAGGGCTCAGAAGTGAAAAGAAAGGACTTTCCCCCAACATTCTGAGTTACTGTTCACCTTTGAAGCAGATGAAAAAATGAGGAAACTTTTTGTTGGTTTAGTTAGACTGAAACCTTAAAAGCCAAAAAAGCAGAGAGCTGCCCCGATGCCCTACCTGGACGGCTACAGTGGACCCCCCACAGCCCCAAGAACTTCGATTTGAGGCTTCCTCAGCCCACCAGACGCATCCGGAGAGCTCAATGCAACGGCTCCTTGTCGGAGTTCTTTCTGTACGTAGGTTCATGGGTTTTTTTGCGGTGAAAGGTGCCACCGGACCTCGGCACCCTCCCGACGCTCCTAAGCCGTGCATGTGCACTAGACCCTCAACCACCAGAACTCCATCGTGGAGCCTTTGCCAAGGGCGAGTCTTGAACCTCAAAGTCTTGTCTTGTGGCCTTCGGGCTTGGAGTTTAGGCTTGAATTTGTGGGCTTTCGACAGTTGAGAGAGACGGGGGTGTCCGGGAGAGTGAGGGTCCTCCATGGCGTCGTCGTCGTGGTCCGTAGCTTATTCACTCCTAAAACCGTACTTCCAATACCCGACTAAAGCCCTGAATAGTCGTCTTGCCTTCCAGGACCCGTTCCATCTGGATGCCAGCATGCGGAATCTGTTCGGAACCAAGCACGAGAGGGAGCTGGGTTGTTTGTTTTTCCCAGAATCAAGGGTTTTTGGTTTAAGGGTGTTGCTGACTTTGCTTGGTGCAGGATTGCGTCAACTCATGCAGTGCTGCTTCGTAGCTGATTAGCAGTGTCTGGGTTCAAAAAAGGGCAGAGAGACCCCATTTGGGGTTTGTTGCGTTCGACAGGTCTGACGCTTCGAGCACCTGTGAGAGGGAGAGAGGGGGTTTCGTCTTCAACGGGTTGTCTGCTTAGGGCTACTGTAGCTACGGCAGGGCTGTTGGATCCACATACAATTACTTCTCTTCGAGATGGCGGAAATATCAACCATAAACTATCAAAAACGTTTTCTTCAGAGACATCTGTAGCGGCAAGATTCCCTTATTGCCCGTTGAACAGGCATAGTACTTAGCAATAATCTGATATTCCCTGATGGTCGTTCCCATAAGTACAGTTATGAAGTTACTATACGACAACCCGCGAAACCCCATTCTAAACGCTTAAGGCTTTATTGCTCTTAGGAATTCTGTTTTATTTTTCTTGCAATATAACTCCACGGGATTAATCAGAATCTTGTGTGTATTCTGATTTTAAGGGCGGCTAAGAGGGCCCCTTTAGTACATGAGCCAGACACGTCGCCAGGACACGTAGTTTAGCCCTGCTAGTTTGCAGCAGCTCAAATGATCAGCGCCAGACCCCTAAACCACTACATTCTCGAACCCTATACCCCGAAACGTCCTACCCTGTAAACGCGTCTATGAAAGTAGCCCCTGAACCTCCTAAACCTCGACAACCCTCAATCCCAAACCCCAAGGCCCTACTGTCGGGATGATCCTTATCAAGAAGGGTGTGAATCCTTCACTGCAGAAGTTGCCACGAAGGTCCAGCCGTGAACGTGCCGGGACGGCCACAGATTCTTCGAGGCAAGAAAAAGTTGCTCGAAAGTTCACGCAGCATAGGAGCCTGAAGTCGTTGTGGGCATGTTCTTCCTTGGTGTTCCTTGTTAGACTCATAGTATTATATATCCATAAACTACTCCACAAGCCCTGTTGAGGCCAGTATGTTCTGTGATGCTGGCTCTAGGGTGTGCAGTTTAGGTATGGAAAGTGCGGGTCAGGGTTCTGAGCGGTTTCGTGGGCTCGCTCTAGGGGTTTATATACTTCGTCGTGATTCAGGGATTGGTAGCTCAGGGATTGGTGGCCCGCTGCAAAAGAGAACTTGTAACACAAGACGCTTCTTGATGGATAGCCTCTTTCTGTAATAGCTGATATGTGGATCCCTGCTAGAATGCCTATTCATACATACTGCTGGGCACCTGAAAGTATCACCCAGATGACTCCCAGACCCGGAACCCAACACTGCTTAAGGCTTGAAGGCCTCATTCTTATTCTTCGCCTCCAGGCCGTGGACGTCCACGCCACGTCGGCCATCGACACAGGACTCCACGAGGCTGTTGGGTTTAGGGTTTAGGGGCTTCAAGCCTTCGTTGAGTCTGCGACACAGGTTGGTTCCCACCTGGCAGTTTAACGGTTTTGTTTTGATCGAAGTGTGAAACCTGAACTTCTGAAAGCCCTGAGCCGCGATAATCGGGGTCCTGGCGCTGAGTCAGGAGTCCCCAAGTACCAGAAGCTCCTATCCACAAGCTGCAAGAATCCTACATGGCTGATAATGTAAGTATCCCCATGTGCGTAGTCAGAGGCGGAAATCAAGCACATTATACATTGTCTGTTGATGCATTGGTTTATGCGGTTATGTGTTAATGAATATGTATAGATATGTATACATCCCTCTTTCTCTCTCCCTAACCTATAAGAAGATGAGTGTGTATATTTATTTATATGTATGTATGTATGTATGTATGCATGCATGCATGTATGTGTGTATGTATGTATGTGTGTATGTATGTGCGTATATATATATGTACACATGTATATGTA
>CAJNJA010039908.1:3908-22087 GCA_905231915.1 Symbiodinium necroappetens | reverse complement strand
TTTAGGGTTCAGGATATAGGGTTTACAGTTTGGGGTTTGGGCTATGAGAGTGGAGCATGTAGGCTTTGCGTTTTGAGGCCTCAGGGCTTCGGGCCAGGATCTTCTTAGCAGGGCTGAAAAGGTGTTATCGTTCATAGGTCGAAAGCCCGACACCCAACCTTCACCCTAAGGAGCTGGTCTGCTTAGGGTTTACGGTTTGGGGTTTNNGGTTTTAGGATTTGGGGTTTAGGGGAAGACGTTAGGTAATAACCTTACCAATCGGAACCGTCAGGCAGTATACAGCAACGCAAAGTTCAAAAACCTTATATAGGCCACGTTGGATGAACACAGTACCATCTTAACCACCAGCTAACTTAAATACTCGATCGAAGCTCTACAGACTCAAGCCTGCAAAACCCAATCTTTGGGTGCCGCTGAACTACCCAGGATTGAACAAACAAGCCTCGAACTTACAATTTTCAAGTATGTATTGCCGCACTTCTGGATAGTTCAGCTCCTTTGCTTGGTTCTCGGGAATTTCCTACAGAGCCTCGTCACAACCACAGTAATCCATCTTTTACAATGGTACTGGAGGTGATGCTCCCAATACAGAATCCTCAACATTAAGCTCCAAATATTAAAGCCAGGANNGGCCCTAGTTTAGAGAACTACCCTTATAGTACCCTTATAAAACCCCTATAGAAACCCCTTATAGATCCCTTTAAAGGAACCTTAAAAGGGGACCCCAGTTTAGAGAACTACCCATATCTCCTTCCCTGCATCCCTGGCGTTTGTTGTCATCTCGCAGCTCTTCCACTTCCGCTATAGGTCTTGGCCGCACTTCGGCGGCCGGGCGCAAGGAGCGAGGCTTCCGCCCACAGAGGGGTTCAGAGAGGTTTGTAAGGTTTAGGGTTTAGGGTTTCAGAGAAGTTTGTAGGGTTTAGGGTTGAGGGTTCAGAGCTTCATGTGTTCAGTCCATGTTGGGCTTCGGGTTTGTATGGTCTAAAGACGTTAGAAGGTCAGGGCTTAAGGGTTCCGGGTTCATAGTTTTACGCGGAAGTATAGATATCTGGAGCATCAACATGTGATATGTTTGGGACTCAGCCGTTATATACGTTTTGTATATTTATATAGGAACCCGGACCTCACAATATCCGTTAATTACAGCTACCCAAAATCATATAAGTGAAGCTGGAATCTAAGGTATATTCCTTAATTATAACGGATATTGGAGGGTCTGGGTATATGCTTTGCATCGGTATTTGGGGGTTCATGATCTACGTATTTGGATAGTTTTAAATTAGGGTCCCTTCTCAGATCCCCCATATGGTACGGCACCCGAAATTAGTCCCTTTGAGGGTCCGTTTTTTGTAAAGACCTCCGCATTTGAAGCTCAGGGCAGGCACTTAATAACTACGTTCCCAAGTAGACACCGAATTATAGGGGTAGCCTTTTTTTCTAATAGGGTTTAGGGTACAGGGTTGGGTTTAGTAAGGGATCAAAAAAAGGGGGGCAAAAGGGTGTTACCGGGGAACCTGGTTCAGGCTCAGGGTTTCTGGCTCACTCTGGCCGTTTCTTGGTGCTTCGAGCCTGGGTTCATGGTAAAGTTATTGTCAAGAGCTTGTAGCGCATGTGGGTCTCGAGGGTTTGGGTTTGAGGAGGTTCAGGGGATTATAGGAAAGTCTGCCTAGCGCCACTGAACCTTCGAAAGAAAGAAATGACCCCAAACAGTCTCTGCAGGCGTGGCTTTGGGTCCTAGGTAGACTTTGTGGCGCGTGCTAGCATTTGGCTGCAATGCCCCAATGGCTAGGCGGATCGATCTCTGAGTCTCTGAACCCTCCCATCCGCACACGCCTACCGCACCCTGAAAGCCAAGCACGCAACCGTTTGCCGCAATAAGAGCTGCTCCAAAGAGACCCTACTCCAACATGAGCCAGCCGCTAGCTACAGTATCATCTGCTGGGACCCGCAAGTCCCGAAAGTAGAACAACCGGCGTGCAAAGGCTTCATAAGGGCCCTGGGCTCCCTGGGTTCCATCACCCGAAAGGCTGCGGTGAGTCGGAGAAAAGGCTGGATCCCCAAACCCCCGAATGGATCTTCGGCTAAAGAGGGCTTCCCTACTCCTACAGCAAAAGCACAAGGCTAGGTGTTGAAACTCTGACATCTTCGTCTTGCTGTTTGAGGAGAACACCGGTTGTTTGGTTTGGAGCCAACTTAAATCATGTGTTGGTTTTGTCCAAGGTTTCCAATGGCCTTCCAGGGCTCCCTCTGGTTCGCATACAAGCTTAATAACGGTTGCAAGAAAAGAATCCCACTAGCACATTGCTGTCGTCTAGCTGCAGTCAAAGGCTGCTTGCTGCTACTTCGCGCCCTCCTCCGGATAAACCGCTGGCGCTCTGGTTTAGAGTTTATGGTTTAGGCTTTCGGGTTAGGGTTTTACTTTTGGCTCTGAGATCACCCCGTGTCCTATGAGCCTATGATCTGACAATAAGAAAGTAAGGAAACCGATACAAGTTACTACAATTTAGGTAGAGTGCAGGGATTGTCATTTCATATATTCGTCTTCTACATACTGGCAACTGGGATCTTACTGCGATTCAAGCCCTTGTGCGGCTTGTTGAGACAGCAGTGCACCATGTAAGCTAAATCACATTCGATCCATAGCTCACTTGCTGAAAGGATTACATTGCTTGTGTCCACAGTAAAGCCGAAACCATACACTCACAAAACTCCGCAAGAACGAAACCCCTATATACCCTAAACTCAAAACCTGCTTGTGCGCACTCACCAAAACCAAAATACGCCCTACTTCACTTGCTTCAGGACCAAGGGATTGATGCCAGTCGTACTACATGGGCGCGTTGTTTTTGTTAGGGTTTATGAAACGTTCAGGGCCTTGCCTTTGCGGACATGTTGTACTGATGAAGCAATCGAGCTGGGCTGAGCATGCCAAATAATTAAGCAGAAGGGTGAAATCACCTACAGGATTGATATGGATTGATGTAGCAAAGGAATACCAGCATTCTCCTGAAATCGTCTCTCCGAACTTACACTTTCTTCGCGAAACAACGGGGCGAAAAATCGCCGCAGCTCGCCAGTAGCAGTAGCACGGGAGAATACGAATATCGGCTTCACAGGCAGTCGCAACACTCTTCCAAGTGACTTGCGCTGGTCTTCTCGTAAGGCTTGACGAGGGTGCCAGCTGTCGCATCCCCCAGGCCCATCTGAAACGCATCAGCGCCGAGCTGAGATGCTGATTACTAGTACTCCATGGGCCCTGACCTGTAAATAACCTTCATAACCTTCGCAAGCGTGTTGTAGAATCCACAGAAGCAAAAAAATCCATAAGAAACCGTAACAACTCCACTTCACGGAAAGCAAGAGTCTGTATCTGAAGAAACCATCATGACATATAATCATGAGCACAGCTTCCAGGTGTTCTGGATTTTACGGCGTAGTGTTTAGTTTATGGGTATTGAAGAAAAAACAAGAAACTATGCATCTGTGGAACTAAACCCGACAAGCTGTAAGCGCCTCTTATTCAAGCCCTTGAGGCCCCAAAAACATATACAAAGCGGCGCCATTCTTAACTAGTCTGAGAAAATTACATGCACACGCGCCCCCGTCTGCCACCTGCCGTTGCTAAACCAAATTTGCATGAACGCTGCGCTTCTTCCCAAATCCTGTGAAACCACCAAACCTCGAAACCCCTGGGCTCAACCCAACGGGGATATAGATTTGAGCCCTCAAATCTGTTATATAGTCGTTACAAAAGTGTCGTACAGCACATTGTAGTACCGCAAAGCGTTGCACACCAAGCTTTGAAAATGTCAATGCATGCTGTGACTGCCTGTGGCATAGTCATTACACCCCAGCTCCACCCAAAGGCTCTGCCATGATTTTCCCTTGAAGGTGCAGGTTTCGGGCCAGAGGTCGGGGAGAAGGGGGGGGGTTGACTAGGGTCTGGGTTCGGGGTATCCAGATTCTGGGTTCGACGACTTTATGAACTCCAAACCCCCAAAACCTAAGTTCGAATAGTTGATCTTTAACCCTAAACCCTTTACCCTAACAGGAGTAAGGGCGGAAGCCGTGCCATGGATCCAGGAGACCTGGGTTCACACGACTGTGTCAGAATGGGCACTGTAAGTTCCGGCGAACAGACTGACAGGGTTCAGGGCCAGGGTTTAGGGTTGGAGGGCTTAGGTCTGATGGGAATGGGGTTCAGTAATGTGGCGGTGCCATACTTAAATCATCTCCTTCGGCTTCCATTATTCTAAACTGACTTGAAATCCCAGAACCAAGTAACTCTCTTCTCTCGAGTACTGTGTCCAAAAAGGTTCAAACTGTCTGAAGATAGACCCCAGTGGATAAATAAGCATCAACGTTGCAGTTCTCCCATTGGCTAAGTAAGGTATAGAACCTTTGGAGGGTGGCTGATTGGCTGTCTGTTTTGCCCCCCCTCCATGGCAGAAACGGGCTTGCCCGGACATCAACAGACAATCGGGTAACCACCATTGTGGTACACTCATAAACGCCCAATTGTACCCATACAAAACTCGTGTATACAAGCCACTTTCAACAACGCACATGGAAGGGGCAAGGATAGTAGGCAGCGTGCGCCCCACCCGTGGCCAATGATGGTGGTAAGCCGTTCCATGTCAATCCGTGCGCCAATCAAGCTAATTATTCATATTAGCGTCTTATGTTTGGGATGGGCACCCCTAAGCCCTAAACTTTAACCCCTCAACCGAGGGGCACGGGTCTACAGTTGAGAGATGTTGAGAAATAAGTCCTACGCGCATTTTGGCCTAGCCTTCTCCCGAAGTGTGGCCTCGGGTTGAGGGCGTAGGGTTTGGTGTGGGGTTTAGGGTTGAGGGTTTAGGGGCATGGGTCTTTTTCTTTTAGTGCAATGACGCCCCTTGCTCCAAAGCTCGCCCACCCAATTTTGGGCATACACTAAATCAGCACACGCCCGCTTTGCTCACGGGGAAAATGGCTGAGACAAGCTTCACAAAACACAGTCGGAATCGCATCGGACACATATCGAGCACATAGTTTGCCTGGGGCTGCGAGGTCACACGATATCGGTTCAACCCCCTCCCAGAAGGCAGCAACTTCCGGGGCGGCAGTACGCAACGGTTTCAGAGCTTTCGGGAATCATCCATTCATTCAGGTGTATGTGACGCTCTACTCGGCACGAACTTTCTCAGGTCTGGACCGTCAGAACGACTCAAAACTGCCCTCACTTCCAGCTCAGACTGCGCTCCACATCGTTCGTGCGCGAGGGACTGCAATGCAACCCTTGCACTGATGACCCAAAACTGCATTCAGTTCCAGCTCAGATTGCGCTTCACATCGTCTGTAAGGAGGGACTGCGACACTTGCAATGATGACAATCTACCGCAATGCGGCCATCAGTCTGGTCATCTTCCTTGTCTTCATCTAGATGCCGCCCCAAGAACTAGACGAGCCATAGCTTCGCAGCGTGAGGAGGATAGGCTCGGGGGGCAACACAAGAAAGTCTCGAGCAGAACAGCTTGAGCCAAAATGGTTCAGGTTTGGGGGTTTAGGGTTTAGGGGTTTGGGGCCCGAAAGCCTCAACAGGTCTCAGGGGTTTCGGGGTTCGGGGTGATGGCTTAGGGGCAGTTCTCCGGGATCAAAATGCCTCGGTGCTCACGGCAGCAGGTCGCACAATTTGCCAAAGAGTCCTCTCACGTTTGCGGCACCAAGGATGCTTCTAGCCGTGCGTGGGCAGGAAATCAGAATCGAAAACTGCACCAACAGTGTCCCATCACAGTCGTCAGCTCCGCCTTTTCTCGCTGAATCCCTTGTAAACACCATATAGGAACCTGAAAGGATCCCTTGCAGGAGGGCCTAGAGGACCTTCTGACAGGATGGACCTCAAGGTCAAGATGCTCACAGCCTACGCGATGCCAGAGACATGGGTGTTGAGCTTGAGGTAGGGTTCAGGCATTTGGACGTGTATGATTCGTCCGTGAGGCAGCATTCGTTTTCTCCCCTCCTCCACTAGAATGCTACATTTTCCACAACAAACTAAATCAAACCTGACAAAGCTCATACAACAAGTCCGAAACACCCAATCCAGAAGCAAACTGCTACCGCATAAGCATTAAAGACCCCTGAATTTCTAATCTTTAACCCTAGCCGGAAGCTTGTTGTAGTCATTATTAGTCAGGCGCCTGTATCCTTGAACCTTCTAATTCCCTCGAAGGCCCCTTTACTCATAGGCTCCTTCTGGGGATTACGTTGTAGGATTCTCAATGTGAACCATAAAAAGGATCTACTTAGGAGCCTATGGGTTAAGGCAATCCTAGAGGAACCTTCTTCCAACTACGAGGCGGGTCGAAATAATTAGAACAGAGTTTGGGCAACATTAAAGCATAGCCGTGGGGAGTAATAATATGGGTAGTTGTTCAGGCTTCTAGATTACCCAAGATCCCTAAACCCCAAACCCTAAACCCCTAAACCCTAAACCCTTCTATCATCCAGCCCACACTCGTGTGTCTGGCAGCCGGCAGCTCGCAAGCAGACGAAACCGGTTTAGGGTATGGTTTAGGGTTTAGGGTTCAGGGTTCAGGGTTTAGGGTTTAGGCTTTAGGGTTTAGGGCTTAGGGTTTAGGGCTTAGGGTTTAGGCTTTAGGATTTGGGGTGCACTCTCACGGCCAAGAAATAGGGTTTCCACAAAAGTCCCCTGTAAAGGGTTCCCTTCGGGCTGTAGGATTCTCTCGGTTTGAGGGAGGGCTTTTCTTGGAAGCCCTTTTCTGGGTATCCTACAATTATGCAGGGGCGACAAGGCAACACCATTAATGATTTCGACCCCTTTGCTAGACACCGGTCGCTGCCAGCGGCCGCACCAGATTTTCGCCGAAGAATCAGAAAGAAGACGGAAGGCCCTCTAGTGCAGAGGTCTTGATAACTGGAACCGAGCGTGGCTGCTATTCTAGTTTCTCAATCTAGGCACTGTGTTTGGATGATATTATTCCTATCTGCTCTTTCGATTCCTCTCCTTTCGCCAACCCCTTCATTTTCATCAACCCAGAACGACGGTAATCTCCGGACAGGTGAGGCTATAGACTCTAGACATCAGCAGGACGTACAGCCACTTAAGAAGACATGCCTCTGTCGCATCCCCACTCTCTTCGGAAAGAGGGATGCGAAGACCTTCCAGCTTAATTTCATGTTAATTTCACGTAGAGAGAGCTTTTCCCACGTCATCAGCGCTGTGGCAACGGATGATATACTTTAACCAATGATACAGGTTATCAACCGTGATCTGCCTAGGCTGTGTGTGTTGTTGGGAAATGCCCGCGCGACCGGTGTGACACGGGTTCTCAGAGGACTGCGGATGCTGAATACGTAACCCTGGTCCCCGAAAGGATCACGTTTTGGATACCCTCTTCAGGGTAGACCCTAAGCCTACTCCGTTCAGGGCTTTGAAGGAATCTGGGAAGAGTGCGGCTGCTCTGCTGCCCCATGACATGAAACTGAACCCTAATCAGGGCCTAATCAGATCTAGGAATCCCAAAACCTTTGTTGGCAGCTCGAGCATCAAACCCCACAAAAAGAATCTCAGAGGGTTTTGGCATCCCTGTAAAGCTTATCTTCGGCCCGCTTCATTTTAAGTCATCAGAGACCCGTGTCAGCGGGGTCAGTCTGCCATTTGTTGGTTCCCTCTTCGTGGGAATGGGAAGTGCAGACTCGCGACGCTTTTCATTATCGAGTCTACCTCAGCTGCCACAGTTCAGGGCTAAACCCCAAACCCTAAACCCTAAACCCTAAACCTTACAGTTTAGGGTCTGGGTTTTAGGTTTTCGGGTCTAAACCGTTCCAGGAAACCGCAGAGGAACCTTTAAGGGAACCCTCGTAGGAGACTCCTCGGGTTCAGCGGGGGTTTCGGACCGTGGGGTTGTAGGGTTTAGGGGTTTTAGGGTTTAGGGCTTTAGGGCTTTAGGGGTTTAGGGTTTTAAGGCTTTAGGGTTTTAGGGCTTAATTAGGGCTTTAGGGTTTTAGGGTTTAGGGCTTTAGGGTTTTCAGTTATTCCTCGCATTTTGCTGGTGCCGGTGCAGAATCCTGGAAGCACCATGGCTGTCCACCCCCTGGAACCCCAAAGCCCGAAACCTCAAACCCAATAGACCAAAGACTCCAAAACAAGCTCATACTTAGGGGGTTGAGGGCTTATAGGGGTTTAGGGTTTTAGGGTTTAGGGTTTGGAGGTTTAGGGGTTTAGGGGTTCAGAGTTTAGGAGTTTAGGGCTTTAGGGGCTACTTCCAAGCGAGCAAAGCCACTTTGGTCTCCAAGCGGAAGACGTCCTCTGCCGTCGGTTCGCAGGTTTTGGATTTAAGGTCAACGATTGTGGCCTTAATCAGGCGATCTGAACACTTGCTGTAAGATGTTGGTGTATAGTAGACTAGAGTACATGCAACAAAACTTGAGGACTACAACGGAATTGCGAATTCCTCAAAACTCTAAATCAAGTTGCTTGTGCTTCGTCGCCCGGGCTTCGGAAGTTTGGCGGCAAAGACCATGCCCGCTGCAGGATGTTGGCATGATCGAAACGAGAGTCTCTTGGTTGCTTCCGAAAAACCGTGGAGGGTTCAATCACAAGCCCCCCACCCTAGGCCCTCATCCCTAAACCCTAAAGCCCTAAAACCGAAAAACACCAAAACCCTGAAGCCTAAAAGGTCAAGCCGCCAGATCCGACGAACGAAAACCTAACAAAAAACTCATGGGTTTACGATTTAGGGTTGAGGGTTCCCTGGAGAAAAGCAGAACCCTTAACCCTGAAGGGAAGTCCTAAGCCCTATGACGTCTGAGGCTTTCACTAACGGATTTCTGTGTCGGGGCTCCAGCCCATCTAAGTCATGCTTCGAAGGGAAGTCTATGTTGCAGGGTCGTGGAGTTCCGGCGTCTTACAAGACTTTGCACCTAAAGCCTAAAATCTACAGCCTAAACACGGGACCCTAAACCCATAAGTAGCCTCATAGAGCCCTTATAGACCCTCTGAAAGGAACCCTTTAAATAGGAACCTGACCCTACACAGACAAAAGCAGTTACACTATATGCTAGTACCTTCCATTACATTTCAGTATACATTCCAATAGTCAATATCATTGAACACAACATGTTAGTGTATATTGCTATAGAATCCCTCCGCGGCCGAGTCTCCATGCTCTTGGCCTGACCTTTGAGCCGGACGGCACCATCCATGAACTCCTTCCAGTCGATTCGACCTGGGTTTGGGGTTCAGGATTTGGGGTTCAGGGTTTAGGCTAGGAACTCCTTCCAGTCGAATCGACCTGGGTTGGCTTAAGGGTGCCTGCAAAAGCTTTCTAGGGGTGCCACAATGTGGGTAGTTCTCTAGAGAACTACCCATGTGCTGCTTTGGGCATTTAGCGCTTCGATAGTCATAGGCTCCATAGTAGTTCCTTTTTGTGGATTATTATATTTAGGATCCTACAAGGTAATCCCAAAGAAGAACTACTATGGAGCCTCTGGGTAGTCTAGGGTTGGCTTCGCAAGGGTTGCAAAGTGACAGTTCGTGAAGGGAGCTGCTAGCGATTGCCGCTGCAGGGCGACAAACAGTTGCGAACGAGAACTATTATAGGGGCCTTAATAATTAGAATAGGGTTTTGGGGCCCATTATACTATATTTATAATAAGGAAGCCCCAAAATAGTATAGGTAATTATTTAGGCCCCTATATTACATCCTGTAACTCTCTTTACCTACAGTTTAGCAGTCATCACCCCTTAATTAGTCGGGAGAACCCATGAAACTGTAGGTCATTAGAGCCCCAGGATGAGTCTTCGCACTGGCATCCGTTACGGTTTTGGGGCTACCGGAACGATGAACGACATACCAGCGGCCTTGGTAGCCTCGGTAGTAGGATCGTGGACGTAACACTGGTTGAGGGTTTAGGGTTTAGGGGTTTAGGGTTTCGGGGGCAATTATGCAGGGGGCGTGTTTTGAGGGGTTCGGGCAGTGCTTAAGCAGGACAGGCGGAGGTCCGGGTGACGCCTTGACCGAGCCATCATTCCTCAGGTTACGCCCCTTTTGTCGTCCAAGCTCAAGCAAGGCCTTACTTGGAGGTTCATGGGTAGTGGTAAGTGGGGTTATAAGTCCCCTAATACGGGTTATAACTAAAGTTATCCTACTTATAACTCCACTTATAACTACCCATGAGCCTCCAACTAGGGTATGCAGCTTCGGGAGAAGAGGTGCCAAGGCGAGCCCAAGATCCTGTGCTTCAGCAATGTACCGTAGAATCACATCTTGCAGACCCATTCATGCGTTCGACGTCTACTGCTTTCTTAAGGCTTTCTGGGGGCGTGGCTGAGCTTTAAACCCTATACCCCCTCCAAGAACCCAAAACTTCAGTAGTGCGAAGCCCTGGAAGGGTAGAAGGCAGGCCGGGCCACCGTCACCCGAGTCGATCATGCCAAACAGCTCGACCTAGGCACGTTAGAGCACTCATGGAACCCTCCCGGGGTTGACGTTTAAAGACTTCTACGATCCAAAAGGCAGAGGCTTAGTGTCCAGGGGTTGAGGAACTAGTGTCTAGGGGTATAGGCCTAGGGATAAGGGGATAAGTTTGTAACCGTCTCAATAATGTTGCGGCTTGTTAGTCTTCGCAGGTCTGTCATTTTTATAGTGCCGTCTCTATGATGCTGGTACCAAGGCCGTGAACCTCAAGTCGAAACCCGCAGGTCCCCACAGCCCACGAGCCCCGTTCCCTAAACCCTAAACCCCAAAAGCCCTTCCTGGGGTTTAGGGTTTAGGGAGCCCTAAACTTCAAAAGCCCCCCTAGGAAAAGCCCCCCTAAGGTTTAGGGTTTAGGGAACCCCAAACCCCAAAAGCCCTCCTAGGCTTTAGGCTGTAGGGTTTAGGGTTAAGCCCCCTGGGTTTGCTCGAAGCTGCAAGGTCGTGATACTCGAGCTGGAGTTGACTTAGCCAGAGCCTCGCAGCGGCAATCGAGGCGCCAGTGGCATAGGGCTTGGGGCTGAGGGTGGTTTAGGATTTAGGGATTGGGGTTTAGAGGTTTAGGGCTTTAGGGCTGGGGGATTAGGGTCTGAAGGTTTAGGGCTGAGGGTTCAGGGTTTAGGGGTTTAGGGGTTAGGGGCTTAGTGGTTTAAGGGTATAGGGGTGTAGGGTTTAGGGCTCATAGGGATTAGGGTTTGGGGCTTTAGAGCCTTATAGGGCTGAGGGATTAGGGCTTCGGGGTTTAAGGGTTTGGGGCTGAGGGTTTAGGGAGTTTAGGAGTTTAGGAGTTAGGGGCTTAGGGTTTAGGGGTTTAGGCGGTGTAGGGGTTTTGGGGTTTTAGGGGTTCAGGCAGTTTAGGGCTCAGTTTCGGGGTTTAGGGCTTTCGTGCCTCGGGGTTGCGGGCTTCGGATGATGCGGGGTTGCATGAGTTCGGCATCCGAAATTTCTGAAACCCTGCAGCTTTATGCGATCGCTCTGTGGTCATTACAGGGGGATTTCGGATTAAGCTTGTAGAGACTTTTGGGAGGTAGCAATTCTGGAAATTGAAGGCTCAGGCAAGAGACTCGTGGAGTTTCGTCACGGGAGGCGGGGGCTTGGGATTGCCCTAGGCAGAACCACCACAGGTCCTCAACACCGCATGGGCACTAAGCTCCCAACTTTCGATACTGCAGCATTTCTTTCTACCAGCCTTGCATTTAGGTCTCCGTAGGTCTGTTCGCTTCTTTGATGCCTTGGCACTCTCCTTCTAAACCCGAAACCCTACTTAAACCCTAAACCCTTTCACAAAAAACTCCTCAAGCCCTAAGCAGGACCTACCCTTTCAGGGTTCCTATAACTATGCTATCCATATATAGTTCTTTGAACAAGGTAGGTCATCTGTTTGGGGTTTAGAGTTTAGGAAGGGAGCCTACCTATAGTCTCCATGGTTGTTCCTTTTTGGGGGGGGTTACCTATAGGACCCTAGTTCTAATAAAGGGTTCGTTTATGCTTTAGGGTTGAAGGTTCTTTTTTTGTTAGGCTCGAAGTTGTTGTTTGTGTTCTGGGGTTCAGTTTTTTTCTGGTTTAGGGTTTAGTTTTTCTGTATGGTTTAGGGTTTAGGGGTTAAGGCATAGCTGAGGTTTCGGGTCGTTTAAAAAGGTTCCCGAGCATGGACTTGGGTCTCACGTTCAAGGCTTCCAGGAAGGCTGCTTAGGGTTTAGGGTTTAGGGTTTAGGGTTCAGGGTTCAGGGTTTAGGGTTTAGGGTTTAGGATTCAGGGTTTAGGGGTTAGGCACGTCATCACTCCCCGCACTGTCGTGCTTAGGGCTAGAAGTGTTCTACTTTACTTATATTCGGGCACTCTAGGAAAATGGTATCCCTAGGCCCTAAACCCCAAACATACATTCCGACCCCTGTATTACTGTTCATGAGGTTCATAACAGTTTAGGATGTACGGTGTGCTGAAAAAGCCGGAGGTGAGGGCTTGCAGGGGAGTTCGACCGTTCTACCTGAACCCCGAAAGTCCTGTTAAAATTACGGGGTTCAGGGTGTAGGGCCCCCAAACCCTGACCCCATTTTTAGGGGTTTAGGGTTTAGGGTGTAGGGCAAAGTTGATTCGAGCACCAAGTCCCTCTCAACAGTTCTTGGCAAGAAGCTGCAGCTGTGGGTTTTCCAGCAGCTGCATAAACTCCTCCTGAGACGTCGGTGTAGGGCTTAGGGTGACACGGTTGATGATAACTGATATAAATCCTGCATTACCTTGAGGACCCCAAACAATGGGAGTTATGGTCTATTCATTAATTATTATGGGTAATGCAGGATTTATATCATCAACCGTATTTCCGGCAGTGCTGAACCTGACCCGAAGCTTTAGCAGCACCCCTGAACCTTTAAACATCAGATGCGAAGCCATAAAGCCATAAATCCCGGAACCTTCAGCCCCGTGTCTACCCAGACCCGAGTCTGAAGTCTAATATGGGGCTCCAAAAATGGGGCCGGAACCATTAGAATGGGATCTTTTTGGGGGGAACGTCGGTGGGAGGGAGGCGGGGAGGGGGGGCATATTTTGGTTATGATGGAAAAAAGACTGCAAGGAGATACTAACTCAAAGGCCGCCCAGACTCAGGGTTAGGGTTGTTTGGGACCTGATTTGTGGTGGCATATGAGGGAGGGTTTAGGGTTTAGGGTTGGAGCATAAGGCAACATTCTTTGCAGCTCCTGGTGGGCTGCCCTTTCGGAACCATAATGACCATGAGCAAGGAAAACACACACACACACACACCCCTGCACCACTCTCGCTGTCCCAGGGTTTAGGGTTTAGCACTTGGGGCTTAGGTTAGAGTCTAGAGTCTTGGAAACAATCTTGCTTTCCGGCTTTGTGTCCTTCTAGTTAGCTCGTAACAACCAGAGTCCATCAAGCTGCCGCTCCTCAAGATTCACAAGATACTGTCTTCCCTCTGCTAGAGTTTAGGGTTGAGGGTCTCAGTTTAGGGCCTACGGTGTACGGCCGTGTAGGGTATATAGAGCTTGCTGGGATGAAAAGCCGTGGACACCACGCAAGACATTGTCCAAAGGCTCACAAAACCACACGAGCCACACACCCTGCACCTGACAGACACAAGCAAGGTTGTAACCTCAAAAATGCCCAGCCGCCCTTAGTAGAAGCCATAAAGTTGGAACATGGGTCGAGGATGGTTTGTGCTGCATTTCCCTCTACCTTGCATTAAGGGGTATGGGGATAGTGATGTTCAGCCCTACTCACCACATCGGAAAAAAACCCTAAGCCCTGAAAAAGCCAAGGTTCGATGGTCAGGAAGCCATCGTCCGTAGTGTCGGCCGCTAGGAAAAGTGCATGGAGCTTCTTGCGGTACTGCGCTTCGTTCCGCCTGTGGTTTGGGGCCAGGAGGGAGCTACGGGACGTTGTGGGCGCTGGCGGTACTGGGGTCGGGGCCACGGAGGGGCTTGAGGGTAGTTTAGTGCATTAGATTGTACTGGATGTATACAACATTGTCGGGGTAGCTACGGGGCGTTGGGCGCTGGGCGGTGTTTAGGGCAGGGTTCGGAAGCGATCGAGCAGTGGCTTGCTATGGCTAAAGTACTGGGGCCTGGGGTTTGGATTTAGGGTTATAGCCATAGCTATAGTAACCCACAAAAAGTTGGAAACCGGATTAAGGACAATTGGTATTCCCGGTGCACTATAATTTAAGGATTGAGGCTATTGGGGTTTCCAATTTTTGGGCTTCTACTATAAGGGTTCCTCTACCCTAGGAGGCATTAAAGATACTGTAGAAGGGGGGGGAGGTCCTTATCGGCTTCGGATGTCTCGCGGTGAGTAGTCTAACAGGAGACCTCCAGATTCGTGGCTGCGACACCAAGGGGAGAGTAGGGGGTGTTCACGTACGCGACAACCGACCGAGACACTTTAGGGTTTAGGGCTTTAGGGCTTTAGGGTTTTATGGGGTTTAGGGTTTAGGGTTTTAGGGTTTAGGGGTTCCCTCACAGAATTTGATCTCCAGGATGATGCTCGCGATGTACACTTCCAGGGTTCGATTTAGCAAGAAGTCGCATCCTGGGCAGCAATCATTGAAGGGCTACAGCTGCAGCTATTCCCCTGGCTATCCTCGCCATGATTCCTGGCAGTGCTGCTACAAACATACTCTTCTTGTTGCGTTGAGCGGTAGCACAAACTCAAACATAGCTCATGCAAGCTACCATGGGGGGTGGGGCTTTCAGCTGTCAGCTTGGTTAGTTAATCACTCAAGCTTCGCAACGTGCAAATGTTGGGCACTGGGCTTCACCCTGAAATCCTATTAACTCTACGTTACACCCGCAACTTAAGCTTGCGCTGCAGACCAGGGACGCCCGTACTTTAATCAGGTACTCCTCGTCCGAGTCCGCTATCTTCAGCCTTGTAGCGAATACCCATAGGCCCATAAGTAGTTCCTTTTCAGGACCATATAGGATTCTATATTCTAAATATAAACCATAGAAAAGGAACTACTTAGGGGCCTATGGGTAGGCTTCGGGCTCATTTTTCCACATGTGTCTCCTGCAGCCCAACGCCGCGCAAGCAAATCTGGACAGCCATTTCATGATTCACGGTTGCAAATGTGATGTCTTGACCTGAGACGTCGCATTGCGTGCTTTTCGCCCGTCCGGAGTCATGGCTTCGTGCATTTGAGCCGATCATGATATGGTTGCCTTCAGTTGCAGATATCTCCGAACATGTTGTCTGTTATACATGCAGCCTTATGCCACATGTGGGCTATTCAGCTCTCATCATGCTGTTAACTTTCGCTTTCCACTACCTGCGTATCAAGTGCCTTCATGCGGGATTGTTCCAGGCAGAACACAGATAAACGAAGCTTGCACAAAACCGCGAACTCCAGTGCAAGCCCCGGGCCCTACATCCACAACAAAACCCCCCGCAGCGAGGCTGAGCAGCGTCTGAGAAACAAAGACGCTGTTAACGACGTTGAGCAGTGCAAAGCCCACGACACACCTGCGAGGAAAAAACTGGCTTAATCGTGGTCTGTCCGGTGTATCATGGCAGGGTTCATCATCATCGCCACTATAGAGTCACTACCATAAAGACGTCAACGCCGCTATCAGGTAACGCCAACATCTTCTTCGCACTCATCATGAGGCGATACTGTTCATGACATCAAGGTGTACACTCTTGTCCTACAGCACAGTTTCAACAACTCAAGCCAACGTCCTGATTTCCATCTATGTTAGCATCAACATCACCACCATCATCATCATCATCAGCACAGTTATAATGTACATATCGTCATCACTATCGGTCATCACCACCATCACCATCACCATCACCATAGTTATCGTCATCGTCATCATCATTATCATCAACAACAACAACAGCAACAGCTGCAACAGCACGTCATTTACATCGTCAGAACATCATCTCGCCCATCAACATCACACTTAGAACAAGTGCCAGCGCAACCATCACCATGCTCGTCATGATGACAAATGCCATGTTTGAGCCATAATCGTCATAATCGCAAGCTTCACGTACTTCTTCAACAACACTGACGAGTATCAACTCTCGGTAACCATCGTTATCACGATGAAGACCATCGCCATCAAAGCCAAACGTCATCTTCTTCTCCAGCTGTGCAGCCACAACCACCATCACACCATCATCATCATGATTATTAAGGTTGTCATCACCATCAACATCACCGCCATCACCAAGACCAACATAACAGCAATATGACACCACCACTATCACCAGCAGTAGCATGATCAGCTGCTTCTTCTTGATCATCTGAGAACTAATGGCAAGGCGAACGCACACATGACATCTTTGTGGAAAGGCCAACCTGCCCCGTGGCTACATGCAATGCCTGAAAGGTTTAAGGTTGAGGGTTCTCTGAACCCTAAATTTCAAACCCGAATTAAACCTCAAACCCTAATTAAAGCCTAAACCCTTGGAGATGTGGAGCACAGAGATACGACACCCTCAGTTCTTAGTTCGGATCTCCCGGCTCTGAACCCAGCGGGCCTTTGAAAGCAAAAGGCGAAGCAAGAAGAGAAGAAAGCGTGGCAAAAGATAGAGAGAGAGAGAGATATATATATATACATACATATATATATATGGTTTATTTTTTGGGGGTTAGGGGTGTAAAAGTGCTGTGGAAGAGGTTTTGGGGGGTATATTATGCTGAATTTGTCATGAGGATCCCCCCCAAAAAAGGTATTGGTACATATGGCCGACGGAGCAGCTGAGTATGTGGGAAAGTCACCACCAGTCGCTAGGGAAAGTAGCCTTCCCTGATACAGCAATGCTGCCAAGCCTGTAGCCAACGAAGACCACGGTGAACCACTCACTGACATAGTCCGTCAAGGATCGACATGCCGGAGCCCAGTTCGCAAAAAGCACCTGATTTAATCGTGTGTTGTAGAAGGCGACCACCCTAACCTGATTTAATCTTTAGGGTTTAGGGTTTAGGGTTTAGGGTTTTTTCAGAGGCGACGTGATTTTTCACGTGCGAGTAAATGAAGTGGTAATACCCTGACTGGACGAGCTGATTTGTCAACACATGTTTCGCGGTTGTTCTCGCCGAACCCTAACACTGGAGTGTGGCGAATGGAAAGGGGAATGTCTTCGGTTGGGTATTCGGGCAACTCCCACACCGTGAATACTTGGTGGAGAAATAAGGCTAAATCTGAGGCGGACTCCAAGACAAACCTGAATCTCCAAAGCCGTATATACTAAAGCAAGGTCAGTAGATGCGCAGATACAAGGTATGGGGCCTGTGTGTATATATATACACACACATACATGCTACCCGATAACAATATGTAGGCAGGGGCTATACAGAGATGCGACGAACTAACTGAGACCTCTATGTTAAGCATTTCTGGTGCGCGTATAAGATTCTGAGAAAAGGTTTGAAAGGTTTCTGGACAAATCTACCCTAAACCCTAAACCCTAAACCGCAACCCCGTGTCCTGGTCAAGCCCGAAACGTCCAATTCACCACATGGCCACCTCGAACATGGTCAAGAAGGTTCTGGAGAAGGTGCCCCAGTACTGGAAGACGTACCTGGGCGTCCCTAAAACCCAGGCCTTTAACCCCTAGGCCCTAGACCCTAAACCCCCAAACGCTGAATTTGAGAGATGTCGGGGTCTTCGGGGAGTCGCAATCCCAATATAAGGGCCTTAATCATCAGAATAAGGGCTGTGGGGTATATTGTACCAGCTATAAAGGACCCTAAGGAATAATGTTGGCAATGACCTAGGCTTCTGGATTGGGCTTCTCAGAGCCTGTCAAGTATGTTTCCAAGAGCCCTTAAGCTTAAACTTCAGGAATCGCCCCTGATGTGGCTTTCCAGGCGGTAGAAATCACGTACTCAAGGCCCACGGATAGAAGTCTCGGAGGGCATTCGGCTTGGGCCTGGCATCTGCGAGCTTCCGAAGAAACTTCATGAGGATGTATATCAGAGTTCAGGAGTTGGGGACTTTAGACTTAAGGCTGCAACTCGCAAAGGCCAAGGACTTCAGGTTTAGCACTCCACGCCCTATAAGCCCCTAGACGGAGGTTTAGATGGAATGTCCAGACCTGCAAACTGCAAACCCTGTTGCTTTCAGTATGGTATGTCTTCTTTGCCTTCCAGTTTAAACTTTTGAATGCGACTTCAACCGCATGCCTTAATTCCAGATTCCAGAAATCTCAGTTGCAGCAGCGATGCCTCCT
>CAJNJA010039897.1:0-23436 GCA_905231915.1 Symbiodinium necroappetens | reverse complement strand
CCCCCCCCCCCCCCCCCCCCTCATGCGTACATACAGACGCAATGCCTCTTTAAAAACAGGCTGTACTTCCCTACCCCGCCCGACCATGCCCCCGCTTCGGCACCAGCACCCACACCAGCACAAGCACAAGCGCACAAGCACGCAAGCACGCAAGCAAGCAAGCACGCACGCACGTACGTACGTGCAAGCGTACGAGCGATGTACGTACACACATGTAGGTACTCGACTACGTATTCGTGGCATTTTACCTTGTGTAATTTGCCCCTTGAACAGAAAGCCCCTAATTATGCCTCAAACCTGGCGCCCCACGCCCTAGACTTAGACCTCAAACCTGCGGTCCTGGATTAATTCCAAATCTCAAACCCTTCAGGGACCTTGGCCCCATTACTTTCCCGCCAAACAAACGCTGAGCCTCTAAGAGGCAAGAGCTCTTCCACTGGCCGCTGGAGCCGCCAGAAGAGGAGCCGGGCGCTGACAGTGGAAGTAATAGAAGTCGGGACCGTGAGGCTTCTTACGAGCTGTAATCAGCATTATCAAGATAGGTCGTCTCAATAATTCAGTAGTGACGGCATTAAGATGCAGTTCAGCATGCATGGGTGTCGCTCTGACTCAGGATCCGTTTACGACCTTTTTTGCCTTAAGCTGTGACTAAGGTTGATACCACTTCAGCTTAGACTCTGATTGGATGGCAATAGCGGCCAACATATCAACAAGAACAGCAGCGACACCAGCACGACGAGCAGTAGTCACGAGAGCGAAACGGGAGCGTATTCCCGATCGTCTTCGGAATCCTGAAGCAAGCTCATGTGCAGCCTTAAGCGGTGGTTGAGTCCCATACGGCCAAGAAACGGCTTCGCCAAGGACACATGCACCCAGGCTTCAAGCCACAAAAGCCCATGAGAACGAGCATGAGAAGCATAACCACAGCTGCATGAACCAACTTCAGTAATGAAAATAATGATATGAAGCAGACATTGCCTTGGTATTCAACATAAGTAGGAGGATTGCCACATGTTTTTAAAGTTTGCACCCCTGTTCATGCTTGTGTTCTTGTAGTGCGGAGAGTAACTGAAAAAGTGCCCGCCGTCCCTGGGAAATATCAGACACAGAAAAGCCAAGGGACAGCAGCCGGTTTCCGGAAACGGTTCGTGGATTCGCAGCTTCTCAAGGCTCGAGTAAGAGCTGCAGCTGCCTGCTTTGAGGATGGTTTTGATGAATGGTGTCGTGGTAGTGATGGTTGCTGTTGCGGTTGCGGTTGTGGCTGCTGTTTCTGTACCGTTTTGGTAGCAGTTGTGGTGATGGTTGTTGTTGTTGTTGTTGTTGCTGTTGCTGTTGCTGTTGCTGCTGCTGCTGCTGTTGCTGTTGCTGTTGCTGTTGCTGTTGCCGTTGCTGTTGCTGTTGCTGTAGCTGTTGCTGTAGCTGTTGCTGTTGCTGTTGCTGTTGTTGTTGCTGTTGTTGTTGCTGTTGTTGCTGTTGCTGTTGCTGTTGCTGTTGTTGTTGTTGTTCTTGTTCTTGTTCTTGTTCTTGTTCTGGTTNNAATTTGTGCGATCAACCTTGTTGTTGTTCTTGTTGTTGTTGTTGTTCTTGTTGTTGTTTTTGTTCTTGTTCTTGTTCTTGTTATTGTTATTGTTCGTGTTCTTGTTCTTGTTCTTGTTCTTGTTCTTGTTGTTGTTGTTGTTGTTGTTGTTCTTGTTCTTGTTCTTGTTCTTGTTCTGGTTCTTGTTGTTGTTCTTGTTCTTGTTCTTGTCTTTGTTGTTCTTGTTGTTGTTGTTGTTCTTGTTCTTGTTCTTGTTCTGGTTCTGGTTCTTGTTGTTGTTCTTGTTCTTGTTCTTGTCTTTGTTGTTCTTGTTGTTGTTGTTGTCGTCGTCGTTGTTGTTGTTGTTGGACGCGAAGCTCCTCCAACATCACATGGCCAGGTCTTGCCTTTCTAGGTCTTCTTTCCGGTTGTCATCATTGGCAGGTTCACGAGGGCCCCTGCCCGAGTCAGACGACGAAGAAGGTGACGAAGAGGACATGTTTTGCGATCACGACGTGTGCACGAGAGCATGGCTTATTGCCGGGCAGCGACTTTGGGTTCGTAGGTCTCATGGAAGCGTGCTCGGCGATGTTTGTTCATTGAAGATCCTTACTCCGTGCCCACAGGGCCGGGACTTTCTTCATCCTCATTTTCTACTTCCTGGCCGGCATTGCCTCCAAAAACCTGATAAACAATGAAACGGACAACAGCAATGATATAGGTAATAATCCATCAACTGAATCCATTTCCCGTCTTTGTTAGACATCCAGAAGATGGTGATAGTTGTCCGTATAATCACCCAGTTCCCATCGCCACCGTCAGAATCATCACCATCACCATCGTCATCGTCGCCAACATCACAATCATCAGCACTGCTACCGTTATCACGGTCACCGCCTCACTATCACTCTCTTCACCATCAACCGTCGCATCGATCTTCATCTTCATGTGCTTCCTGCGAAAGTGTGCTGTGCGGCCGGTATTCATGGATCCGAAGGCTAGCTGGAACGGCAGTGGTTGCTAGCCACCACGACTTTAGGGTTTAGGGCGTTTAGGGTTTAGGGAAGACTTCGTATGGCGTCTCAATCCTAACACCACGGGGACGGCCGTCAAGAGTGATTTCAAGCTTCTGCGGAACGCAGTCGGACGCAGGTTAGTGGCTTTGGGTTCTCAGGTTTTATGCAAAAGAGCGCTCGGCAATGTTTGTGTCTTGAGCATCACAAGCGGAATAACCGAATCGTAAGGACGATGATGACAGAGATCCTCGCGCACCACAGCGGGACATCGACGGTCGCGACATTCAGGACGACCTGCCTGGCGTGAGCTTGCTTCAACCGTGAATTTCCCTGAGACATCTTGCAGAGTCCATGGTGCAGGGTGGCATTCCATGGGACTTCATAATAATATGAATAGCAGCAGCTCACAAAAATCGTCCCGAAATGTTTCCGCCATCACGATCACCATCATCAGTATCATCATCTTCTTCTGCCTCGTCCTCCTTCCGCTCCCCAGATCAAGATAGGGGTGATAAGTGTTTGAATAATCACCCGCTCACGAACAGTGCGAATCTCCACAATTCAGTTATCACCATCGTTACCAACATCAGCACCACCAACATCATCATCATCACCATCATCATCATCATCCTGGTTATCGTCGTCGTCATCGCTTCTTCATCGTCATCGTCATCGTCATCACCGTCTGCATCGTAGTCGTCATCGTCATCGTCAGCATCATCATCGTCATCATCGTCATCATCATCAGCATCATCATCATCATCATGATCATCGTTATCACCACCATCATCGTCATCATCATCATCGTGATCATGATCATGATCATGATCGTAATCGTTACAGTATCTTCAGCACCAGCACCAGCACCAGCACCAGCACCAGCACCAGCACCAGCACCAGAAGCAGCATCATGGTCAAGAGCACCATGATCAACATCACCATCATCATCCTGTAAAATCCTAGCCAAGGGTTGCCGGACACGTTAACGATAGGCGATGATCCGTGGCCTACTCGACAGACGCCGATGTTCTTGACAGCTGGGGGGGGGGAGTGGTTGACCGCCACCGCGACTTTGTCTCCTGCGAGTCCACCCCACACCAGTCCACCAAAAGGTGGACAGAATAAAATTTTCACGTGTTGAAGGCTTGATCGAGGATGCTGGCTGCGTTGCGGCAGCAATGCAGAATGAGCAGCCAGAAGCTCCGTCACAGGCACCAATCGATGATTGGGAAGACATCATCCCTATGAAGGGCAAAGGCCGGCTGCTTGTAGGTTCGACTCTGCATCTTCCGCGAGTGCATGTGCAGGCGAGGGAAAGGGAAAGATGGAACCCAAGGGTTTCCAAGGGAAAGGCGGCATGAAGGGAAAGGGCTGCGACCTCAGCTAACTCACAGCTGCCTTTATCTGCTTCTTGCTGCCTGGGCGTGAAAGGCAAGGGAAAGCCGTCCTGGGACGACCTCATAATGGATCCCACTCCGAATACCACGGAGACGGCCGTCAAAAATGCACTCAAGGCTGGAGCTTTAGTACAGAAGCCAGCCTCCGCTGTAAGGAGCTCCGGCGGGATGTCGGCGGATACACTCGCGAGGCGTGCATGGCTGAGTGCACGGCTGATTGCAGGGAAGCGGCTTTTTTAGTCATGGAGAAGAGTAGCTCAACATCACAGGCGAACCAAAACAATCGTGAGGACGATGTTGGGATAGATCCTCGTGCGCCTCCGCGGAGGGGCACCGGCGGCCGCGACCGTCAGGCCTGTATTTCCCTGAAACATCTGGTGGTATTCCACGGGACTTGCAATATTCAGGGCAAAGCTCACAGAAAGCCTGCCTAAATAGTCGAAGCCTTTCTGAATGATTCTGTCTTTGGAGACTGCTGCTCATGCCGTCCGCAAAGCACTTGAACCTGTCTTGGGGATTGGGGAAGTTGCCAAGACTTGTAGGTACTCAATCACGCATCATTGCAAGCACATGTCTTCGGAGAGCAAAGGAGGGCGGAGGGTTGCGAAGACAATGTGGTTTGGTTTCGAGATTGTCGGATTTCGCAGCCACATGAGGTCCTTTCAAATTTCGCAATTTCATCAGCTAGGGCTCGAAGCTAGGTCTTTGTAAAGGAGGGTCAAGTTTCTTGGAAATTTAGTTTTTGCGCCTGTGGGTAGTTTTGGCCTTTACAGATGATAGGCCCAGCCGATGCTTGGATCAGAAGCTCACAGCTGATGTAAGCTGACTGTAAAGCCCCCCAACACCACAAGCCACCAGCAACATGCCAGCCCTCACATTCGGGATTCCGGAGTAAAGACCACGAAGCCCCAACTACCGAATCTTCAATCCCCATCCCCAAAAGCTTCCATGCCGAAGCCGCTCCAAACTTCTAATGTAGAACCGTCGAACTGCTTTCAGAGCCACCAGCCTCCGTTTCCGCGAAAGCCCGACAGTTGCACACCCTGAACATCAACATTCGTAGTGTTCTCCATTGCTAATTGAACATCAACGTTCATGGTGTTCCCTATTGCCATTCCGCGTACTCTTAGTCTTCTTATTCGTATCTGCGGTAGAGTAACCAGGTATATTATCGGGAGTGTAGTCTTGGACTCGTACCACTGATGCCATTGCCTCTGGTTTGTTTGGCTGATTTTTTCATCCAAAGCCCCACAACGTTTGCATTCCGCTCCTTCCGCTCCAGGGAGCCGCCGCCAGTTCTTTGGTTCCAGAGCCCCGACTCTGCGAAGCGGTGCCAGGCTACAAAGGCCCCGCTCCGACGACAAGTTAGAGATCGGTTTGGGGATCCGAGTTTGTTAGGTTTGGGGATTTGGGTACTGAGGGTCGCGTCGGGGTTTGCAGTTGCGTCTGCAGGATGTTGTAGTTGCGGGCTCTGTTCCTGCTGGGGTTTCTGTCCTTGCGTGGCCTTGGGAGGTGCTTCACAATCTTGGCGTGTTGGGTTGTGGGGTTGCGGGTTGGCCCCTGCTTCGCAGGCAGTTGCGCCATCCCGAAGCTGCCAGAGGACGTGCTGGCAGTCTTGGCGTTGAACGCTGCATGGTTCCTGGCCTGATCTAGCATCTACACTTCACAACACCACCACACAACCCAAACACCGTTCAGATCTTGGGTTTCGAACTCAGGCTCTCGTTGGTATAGTACAAAGACCCCCTGACACAGAGACCCAGACGACACCGTCCTGCCAAACAGATAACGAGGTCATCGTTTGGTCGGCCGGTGACATGGTCGGTTTTCGCGTGTTCGATTCCCCACAAACAGGCTTCCTGCTGTCAAGCATTATGTCGGGTTCTTCCTTGGAATCCGTCAATGTCAGTTCAGACGGTTTATAGTTTTGATGTCCTGTGCTTTTGTCCATGTATCTTTTCTCCCTTTCTGAACCCATGTATCTTTGTTCTGCTCTTCTGAAATCCTGTTGCATTCGGGAAGCAGAATTGCGTGTTTGTTATTCAGGGGTGGGAGGAGTTCGAACGGAATCTGTCAAAAGCCAAAGCCACGACCATTGGCCCATATGCTCGAGCTCAGGATCGCCCCAAACCCTGAACCATAGAAGCCCTGAGCGGTGAACCGAAACCTTGACTTCCTGACTCTACGAGCCACT
This sequence comes from Symbiodinium necroappetens, assembly GCA_905231915.1. Lineage (NCBI taxonomy): Eukaryota > Dinophyceae > Suessiales > Symbiodiniaceae > Symbiodinium > Symbiodinium necroappetens. The sequence continues at coordinate 17,313 of CAJNJA010039897.1, read as the reverse complement.
TTATGGACTTGCTGTGAGTGTCAGAGCGGGGGTTCAGGCGGCAACTTCCTTTTTATGTCTTGGGTGAAGGCTTGTGGTTTGGCACAGGGATGAAGATGCAGGGTCTAAGGTTTGGTTGCTTTCGCATTTCATGGAGACGTGCGTGGGCTTGAGGTCCAGGTTCGAGGCTTAGTAAAGCAGGAAGGTCAAGAAAGTGGGGTGTGGACTTTGGGGTTCCGTCGCGCGCCTTGTGTAAAAAGCTCAAGTCCATCAAAAACCTCGAGTGTTTATTCCCAGGCTGACACAAGCCGTATAGAGCTTTACAGCTTTACAAACCATAAATCCTTAAACTCTCGTATATGACCCGAACAGTGTACTTTAAGTGTGCAGCTTGCCAACACATCTTGACACATCTTCGGTCTTGGAGCCCATGGCTTGAGACAACTTCTTAATTGGAATGTTTCATGGTTGAGCTATTATCACGATTTCAACGATTTCCATTGTTATTGTCATCACCAGTTCATTGCTTACGTTTACCAGCCTTGTTCTCCTGATCTTATTGCGATGCTGGCTACAGATGTCAGGCTCTCTCTGTTGAGGAATTGCGGCCTTGGGGCCTCTCTGGAGATTTCGGCTCTGCTTCGGCTCTAGGAGGTTAGGAAAAAGTGCAGCAATAAGAATGCCAATACCTGCCAATAAGAATGATCCTGCTGATATTTTATGCAGGTAGTCGTCTTGCAGAATAGTTGTTGCTAGTAGAAGGATGAACTACATGATGCTTAACTATCGTGGTAAAAAACCGGTTGATGATGATGGTAACGATGATGACGACGATGCAGATGACCATCATAATACTAGCAGCACGAAGAAACTAGTATGTATGCACTTGTGGCATAAAGTGTCTGCCAACTCCAATTCGAGAGCTAACCCCGAAGCCCGCAACCCAATCTAATTATGAGCAGGAAACTCCAATTGCTGACAAGGCATTCCCACATGTTGGCTACGTACATGTCTTGCTGTTGTCCACGCAACCAGCATCAAGCATTAATGCTTGGCGAGCGCGAGGTTCACTTACAGCTTCTGGACCAGGCCCGCTGCTGTGCGTCTGTGGAGTTGCATCCTCGAAGCGTGATCGCATGTTCGGCCCTCCCAGAGTCCCGCGAGGAAGCTGCAGGCAATCTTGCTCCTGCGTGACGGGCGGTATCTCCTCGTCGGGACGAGCGAGATGCAAGGCACCTCAGAGACTGCAGCTGCTTTTGTGTGTTTCAGCACGGGTTTAGGGTTTGTGGCAGTTTCTGGTCTCCGGGGCCTAGGCCAGGAGCGATCTTTCTGCACTCTGTGATCTAGACTCTAGACGGGTCAAGCAGAAGCCGTCGATGAGACACGTGAAGTCCTTGACGCACTTGCGGTGTAGTTAGACTTTAGACTAAGGCGAACAAAGCCATCCTTGTCAGCCAACTTATCCAGTTTATTGTTTGGTAAAGAGGTCAAGGCTGCTTCCACAGCGTCCGTTTCGGGTTCTCCGGAATGTCGTTCGGAAGGAACCATCGATTCGCAGGCGGCGGGATTGGTCGCTTGGCCGCCTTGATGAGGAGATGCGAGGGGGCAGGTTTGGAGTATCTTCTCGTGCTGGCCCTTCCGGTTCTTAGCCAGCTAGTGGCGGATGGATCGCATCAAGCTGCACCTCTATGATAACGAGGAGGACGCCAATAATGTCGATGCTTGTGCTACCTGGATGATTATGACGCCGATGTTGATGATGACGAGGATGATGGATGCTTATGATGATGATAATGGTGATGCTCATGATGAGGGTCATTATCATCATCTTGATGCTTATGATGTTGATGTCAATGTTGTTGGTGCGGGTGCTGATGCTGATGCTGATGGTGCTGCTGCTGGTGCTGGTCATGGCGATCAAGTTATTGATGGTGAGGATGACAATGACGATGACGATGACAATCACGATGCAGAGGATGTTGACGATGATGATGATGATGCTGCTGCTGATGATGATGATGATGAAGATGGTTATGATGAAATGAGGGTGAGGATGACGGTAATATAGCCGTCACCATCACACTCATAGAGCAAGCGCTGTGTTTTCATGGGCAGTCATTATGTGCCTCATCGCCCTTGCAGATTTATCCTCTTCTTATCCTCCTTGCCTCTTCCCGTGCTCCTACCTCGTCCCGGTAATCCTCATTCTCATGCTCATCCTGTTTACCATCATCATTATCATCATCACCACCACTACCATCACCACCATCACAACCATCACCACAATCGCAGGGTTTCCTGGGTCAGCGCGCTACCGGAGGCCTGCCGCTGCTTTGTGGCCGATTCGCTGGCATCCATCGTCCTGTTCGCCCAGGCACCCAGCAGGAACTCGAGCTAATTCGGGCACGACAGTTTTGTTTTCGTTTTCGGTTGCACCTTGGGGCTGTGGAGCTGAACCTTCTGTTCATTCTGTTCTAGGGCCTGTTTGAGGGGACCTCGTACTGAGCTGTTGGGCCTCGGTGACTGCCAGGGGCTGCTAGGTGTTCTTTTGTCATTCTCGGGAGAGGTGGAGTCCTTTTCGTAATGGCGCAAAGCTTGAGCTTGAACTGATGCGGAGATTTCAGACCTGCATGGCAAGAAAGTGCCGAATGCATTCACGAGGAGCAACCTGCGAACCCAAGACCAAAGGCAAGAGAAGCCATGACCGAAGCCTGGAAGCTGCTGTGAAGGATGACATTAGCCGGCAGATCCTGCGCGTGCGAACCCCGGAGTCACCGGACCCCAAGCGCCAGCAGCAGCGCTGGAGCATCCCGGCGTGCATTTAAATCCTAAGCCAGAAACGGTACGGCCTTTCCGAGCTTATGCTTTCGGAAGGAGCGGTTGGTTCGATGTGTGAGTTTTTCCTCACCCTCGGTGTGGGGTTGTTAGATTTAACGTCAGCTATTACTCCCGCCAGCTCGTCCGCTGAGACTACCTCCAGAGACAGCCTGGAGTGCCCACCCAGAGACTACCGTGAGTGCCCAACCTCCAAACACTACCGTGAGACTCCCTGGAGTGCCCAGATCAGAGACTACCCTGAGACTGCCTGGAGTGCCCAACCCCAAAGACTAGCACGACACTCCCTCGAGTGCCCAACCCCACAAACTACCATAAAATTTTTTGGAGTGCCCAATTTCAGAGACTACCGTGAAACTGCCTGTAGTGTCCAACCCCCAAGACTACCGTGAGCCTCTCTGGAGTGCCCAACCCGAAAACCCCAACACCTTAACGCCAGTTAATGGTGTGCCCCCATGGATCGTCGACTGACCTGAATCGAACACGTGTTTTGGCACGTGTACGGTGATCCCACGTCCGTATCGCCAGTCGGTGGTGTGATCCCATGGGTCGTCGAATGACCTGAATCGAACACTTGTGTTTTGTTACGTGACCGGGGATCCCACGACCGTAACGCCAGTCAGTGGTGTGGAGCTAAATGCAGTATCTGTCGGCTGGGTATGTTCGAAGTAAAATAATTTGGCTTGTCTCGCTCAGCACCCAAGGAAGAAGTCTTCAGTTCCTCGTTGTAGGCTTTGGGAATCCAGGCAATCCCGTAGAACTCCAACCCCGAACAGTCTGGCACTCAGATGACTCCAGCTCAAGATTGCAGTTGCCTCGCGTGGAGGGCGATGTCGGGCACGAGGAGGAAGGGCGAGCAACGATTGAGGGATGGAGAGTTTGGGCTCTCGGCAGTTTAGTGTCTAAGGGCCCCAGAGATTAAGATTGGGCTGAAAGGCCGCCGTGCATTGGATTTGGGGTTTTCGGTTCCCACAACTTTGAGGTTGTAGGGCGCGGGCACAGTTTCGAGGAGAGCGGGCTTCAGGCTTTGCCACTTTGAGGTTTCGACTTCTGCGACTCTACGGGTGTTTCAATCAATATCTGTGCACAGAGCAAGTAGATGGGATCCAGCTGTCAGGCATCTTGATGGCGATTATGCACACAATGTCGTGGTGTCGAGTGTTCGCCTACCGCCAGTCAACACCGGGAATTGCAGGACCCCTAAACAGAAATCCGTCCAAGTCTACACTCGTTACAATCGGCTAAAAAAGCAAAATGTCGCCCGTGCAGCGCGCGAGGTCTTCGGTAAGTTTCCCAAGGCCGACGAAGCCACCTTCCAAGCAGTTGGTGGGGGGGCCGGGTTTGTTTCGTACTATGTTGCAGACCACCGATGAAGAAATTCGCTTTCCACCAGAACTAGTAGGCCCCAGAAAAAGCGGGATTTAACAAGTGGATTATGAGTCAGGCTTGGCCGTCCTGATTTGCGGATCGCCGCATAATTTCAGGTTTCCCTCCGTGGGCTGTTCCGAAGCAGAGGCTCCGTCTTCCCATTGGAGATCCTTACCCTAATGATCCCGCTCCACTTGGGCCTGTGTACTGGAATGGAATGAGGTTTCGACTACAGCTGGGACTGTAGCATCACAACACAAGGGTTCTAATGTGAACCGCACTTTTTCCGAAACCCGGGAGCCCTTCAACGAGAGATGCAATCCCTTATCGACACTATTCCTTTTGCAAACTCTTGCCCTGCCTGGCCAGTGCAAGTTTGGCATTATCCTGTGACGGACCAGTGTCGCACGGTGCAGTGCACATTCTGCCGTAGCTGCGTTTCGGATGATGTCCAGGAGTGGAGAGCTTCTTGGGACGTTCTGGCTGCCCAGTGCGCTTGCGAAGCCAAAGATTGAAAAACACTCGGTGACTGACTAATTCAGGTGCTGCAGTCCCTCGAACGCCCACCGCTGTTCAGCAACACCACCTTCGACCAGGATCGGGAAGCCCTCGCGAAGTAAGGTGACACTAGTCTCAGCCACTCTGAGCATATCTCAGCCCCTTCGAGCCAGGCAGCAGTGTGCAAATGTCGCAGGTCTAGAGTTCGTCGGTGTTTTTTGTCTTGGAGTTGCAGGGTTTAGGACCGGAGTTTCAATTTAGGGCCCCGCAAGGCATGATATGGCATGATCATGCACTGACGTCCTGAATCGTTGCCAGAACCGCGTTTAAACGCATCCCTGCCAGCAGCCATGGCTGCCATGGCATGGCAACGACTCCACTACCTAAGACCTAAGCCGGAAAACCTAGCCCCGCCAAAGCCTTCCCGAACGTCGCGAGAAGCAGCAATTCCTTAGATTCACTTCTGGCTGCTCTTCGAGGAGCAGGCACGCGCCAGCGTGAAGAGAGGCGCTTTCTCCAGCAGATCGGGTTCAGGGGTTATCTAGCAGTTTGGGAGTTGAGTGTTTGGGCGGTTCGGGGTGGAGGTGTGGCGTTAGCAGTTGGAGTTTGGGTCCTAGGGGTCCGGTTTCGCCGAGCTAGAGAGCCTGCACAGGCGCAAAGTGCCGGGTCCGTCGTGTGAGTCCAACCTTCGGCTTCGAGTCCTGCAGCACGCAGGCCAGTCCCCGTCTGTGTGTATGCATGCAAAATTTGTGCAGTATGCTTAAGGCTTAAGGCTTTGGTTTCCCAGCCGGCTTAGGGGCCACGGGCTATGGCTCATTCTTTCAGAGTGATTTGAGGCGGCGACTTTTCGTGTGCAGATTTGGATGCAGGGTTGAAGGATACGGCTTGCGGTTGGGGTAGCGGCTGTGCCGTTGCGTCTGCGGTTCCTGCGTGGCTCGGGTTTGGACATAGGTGCTTGTCATCGCAATCATCGTTACCACCATCATGAGTATCTGCTTTATTGGTATCCTCGTTTTCGTGTTCTCATCATGCTCTCTTCCACGTCAGGCTGAAGCTGTCAAGGTGTTTGCGACGTCGTTGTTTTTGCTGTGATGTCGTGGGCACCGTCGATGTTTGAAGCGTGGTTGTTTTTGTGGGTGTTGTCCCAGCGTACAAGAGCAGTCGTGTGACCTCGGTCTCACAAGCGACCTCTGCGATAGAGACACAGATAGCCCCATACCGACAGCGTACATGTTCAAGCAAGCTTCCCAAGTTCCGAAGGGATCGCCTAGCCGCAATGATGTCCTTCTGGAGTTTCCTGTTGCTGTGTGCTGCGGCCATGGGCACCAGTCGAGCGTGCTCTTGCATGTCAGGCTTCATCCCAGCACATGAGGCCTACTCGTCTCCAGCAGAAGTATTCTTCAGGCAGCCCTTCGTTTTCACAGGGAAGGTTCTCTCCGTCCAGCCAGTCGACGGCATGCCAGGCGAGCAGTCTGAATATTGTGCAGCGCCTCCAGCAGCTCACGACGAGCGGTGGGGAAATCCATGCACTGGTGACTATGCAGGCCATTTCGACAGGTGGAACAGGTGTGGCCGGAAACATGTTGCCGAGGTGCAGGTCACTCATGGACTTCAGGGGATTGCAACAGGCGAGACTTTCCGGTACAACTGCACTCTTGCAAGTTGCGGCGATTGCAGTCCGCCCTGCCCCGAGGTGGGTGCAGAGGTTCTCGATGGGACGCCAGCAGGTGGCGCGACGTCCTTCTGCGGCTCGCGACGCTGTGAGCTCGGCGGTTGGGATGCATACAGCTGCCAGCACCTCCTCAAGGCGCTGCAGCAGAAGAGGCCTGCTGAAAGCAGGAAGCTTCAGGTTTCCCTTCCCGTGGCGTTCTCCACACTAACAGCCAATTCGTACTTCCGTGGCCAGCTCTTGAAAGCGCTGGTCCGGGATGTGCTGGATGCACTCAATCTTTCGAAGTTTGACATCAAGTCCGCAAACCTTGTGGGGGATCCGCATCGATCCGTGTCAGTGACACCTTATGCCGTCCTTCCGTCCAGTCTTTTCGAAATCGTCTTCTACATGCCGAAACAGAAGGACGTGGACACGGTCGAATCAAATCTTCGAGAGCTGTTCTCAGTGCCCTTCAGCTGGAAGGAGGGGTGGGACGTTGTGAGGCGGTTGTGCCTCGACGGGCCATGCCCTGAGTGCCAAACCACCTGTGTGGAGTCCTCGCAGACTTCATTGGTGAGCATAGGCTTGCCCATCTTCGCCTGAGTATGCTGCTGTTGCCGTTGGTGCAGTGACGGCACGATACCCTACGAAAGAAGCAGCCGCTGCAACCAACATCATACTTCCTCATCGTGTACGCACCTGAGCTGATGGCTTCCTTTCGGGGAGTAGCGCCCGAGGGCTCAGCACCCGCTCTTAGCCTTGGGGTGTGGTGGCAAGGTGTATGTTGCACACGAAGTAAAGCCCCAAAACCTGCCTGAACCCCCGGCTCGGAGAAGGTGTGATTTGCCGCTTCCGCCTCTGTACAGGGTGAGAGGACTCAGCAGTGAAGAGTTGGCTTCCAGCTTGCAGGAGCTTTAAGCACCTCCCTTTAACCCTAAAATAAACTACGAAGGCAGAGTTTGTGATGATCATGATGATGGCTGATACCATCCTTCTTGACTGTCTTTCATGATTGTCTGCATCCAAAGCCGTACATTTCCAGCTACATCCAGTCCCTTGGGCCCTCAAGCCTTCAAATCAGCGAATGACACATTATTGCGATTCTTCGAATTTGTCTAAATCTTTAGAGCCCTCCTCCAACTACACAGGTCACGATGAAACCCCGTACCGCATGAAGCCATCCGACACGGCCAGGAGTGGGACCTCACAGACGGGCCCGTGAACTCGGCCAAGGAGCAGGAGCTGCCTCGATCACTGTTTCCGGGTGCCGCTCCACTGATTCTTGTTGCAGTTGTTGCTTCGTTGCTGTTGCCGTTGCTGATGCTGCTGTTGCTTCTGTCATCATCGTCATCATCATCATCATCATCGCGATCCTCATCCTCGTTATTGTCACCATCGGCATCACCATCACCATAATCGCCAACATCGTCGCCAGCAAGATCATCACTTGCGTCTTCGTGGAGGGCTAGCCGGGAGGTCAAACGGAGGAAAGCGGAGCTGGAACTCGGAGCTGCCAAAGTCCCAAAATAATCCGTAAGATGCCTTTTGTTTGAAGCATTCAGCGAGAAGAACTAATCGGTCCCTCCTACCAGGAATACGTCCAGCGTGCCCAAACCTCAGACCGCAGATTCATCAGTCGCTTGGCTGCAAGGAGTTGCCGAAGTCCGAGTTCTGCAGTCCTTGGGCAGGATCTCCTCCCTCTTACTGGTAGCTCATGGAGGGCCTTTATTTCCTCAGAGCTCGCATTCAGAGGTGCGCTTGCCTTGGCTAGTAAGCTTGCATTCAGGTTCTGCTGTACCCGGGCTGCTTCCAGCCTAAATCCTGAAGCCTTGCATCCGATTGAGAACAGGGCTTGGTCTGGAACTTGCATGCAGGTTCTCCACAGTCACCGTTGCAGCACACGTTCCTTCCTTCGCGCCTAGGTTGACGATCACCTCAACTATTGGTTTGAGTACTGCCGGCCTCCTTTCGATAAGAAACGGGCGCGGATTGGATCAGACCCTGGAACTCCTTTGTTAATTTAAGATTGACTCAGGGTCTGAGTAGAGTTCTAAAACATGATCCCAACCCTCCCCTTCACCTCCAGCCCGCCAGCCTAGAAGCAGCCCTCCAGCAGCAGAGCAGCTGGAGGGCTGGAGGGCAGGGCTGGAGACCCAAAACTTGTGCGAGCCACGTTGAGGCGTCCCATCAATGCCAACCTTTCGTACACAGCGAAAGACTGGTGCGCTATGAGCACTGTGATGACTAGCCATGAACTCTCCGCTTCAGAGAAGCTCCAAAGTGCACTGCATACACACATACATGGATAGAGCTCCAGAACCAAGGCATTTCAGTCTGGCCAGCCCTGATTTCTTGTTTGGAACGGTTCGCTGTTGTACGGCTTTGAAGGCTGAGGGTCAAGAAACAGACCTAGCCATGAAATCTGAGCATTTGTGCACCTTCGCAGGCGAATGCAACGGTTACAAGTCCAAGCCCTGGGAGATACTATAGGGAGTCGCAGTTTGGAAGGGAAGCGCCGCTCCGTCAACCACAGGTTTCAGTGGCGGATGCCATCTGGGCCTGAAGACTGGGAGGCACTACTCCGCCGAAGAAACTCGGACCTTGTTCTGCTGTTGCTATTTCGCAGTTTGTTGAGTTGATACTGTAATGGCAGAGGCAATGGGAACGGTGATGGTTGTGGTGGTGGTGGTGGTTGCGTTGCTGGCGGTCGTTGTTGTAGTCGTCCTCGTCGTGGTCGGCGTCCTCCGCCTTGTTGCTGGATGTTTCCCTGATGTGTTGCGGGCAGCGGCAACGGCAGCAGCAGCAGTAGCAGCAGTGGTGGTCATCTTACCAGCAGCATACACATGGGCACAGTTCACAATGAATTCACGGTATCCCTGGAATCTGTTGCTATGATGAGAAATCTAAGAGAACGTGTGGAATGTGGAGTGGGCTTTGTTGGTAGCTTCACTGCGGGTACCTGCCTCAGATGGTCTCGATGTCCTCAACCCTGGTCGCCATCTTTTCCTTTTGCAGCCGCATGGTGGTCTGAATCGTTCCGCGTGAAGCAACTCGGGGCAAGTCGAATGTCGAAGGGCCTTTGTTCCTACTGACCACTAGACTCTAGACGATCGCCGCCGTCACGCTGCTTCTGTCCGATTAAGGTACGACATGTTGATGTTTCAGCTGGCACGGTGGACGTTGTCTACGCGGACTACCAGGTTCGTTTTGCCCCCGAGAAAGCCTCTTCGGCCGACGCAGTGGCCCTTCGAGCTAAGCTTTTGGAAATTTCGAAAGGAGCCATGGAGCCAGTAAACCTCTGCAGAGCCATGCCACTCCGACAACCGAGGCCTAGAGTCCGGCAAAAGCCGCAGAAACCCCACGCCGATAGATGCCACCAGTATCCAACAGCTAACATGCTGCAACCGCAAGCTGTAAAGCAAGAAGCTTTAAGCTAAGCCGTTAGACCCCAATCCCTAGCACCTTATATAAGCTGTAATAAGCTCAACCCTAAGCCTCAAAGCAGGAGTGGGCCGTCGGAAACTCCGGGCACACGGGCGCCCGGGGCAGCACTGGTGTCCTGCTGCCGCCTTTGCAGGACAATCCGTCGTGTAGGGGTGCTGAGGGCCCGGAGTGCTATTGTTACTGCTGCCGTGAAGTGACGCAGCGCAAACGACGATGACGGTGGAAGAAGCTAAGACTTGTAATGAGAAGTTAGTTGATACGCTGCATGTAAAGTATCTCCAATCGTCGTTCAACCCCATCCTCCTCCATTGCAAATATTTCCACTTGAGTGTGATATTTTGGCTCAGGTTCCATGACAGCTTTCAGACCCTTGAAGATACCCGGATTATGCTAGAACATAGGAGGAGGATTTGTCGTTGAAGGGGCAGAGAAGGGAGGAGGAGAGCTGAAGAAGGAAGCCGAAAGAAGTATGGAAACAACTAAGCCTGATAGTTGTGGTAGCCAGTGCATGAGTATATGCAAATATAGGTGCAAATTTAGAAGGAGGGAGTGTCGCCGAGGTCTGCCACGAACGCCACGGTTTCCACGACGAGTATTAGCCGTAACGGTAACCGACTGACCGTAACAGAGCCGTGTGGCAGAAGCAAGCCCCGACATCGTAAAAACCAAGCGGTTGCTGCTACCCCTTGGAACGGGAACTGCTTCCCCGAGGCTTTCCTTTGAGATCCTGAAGCTAGCGGGGCTTGGCTCAGGGACCGCGCTCCGGCCCCCCACTTAGAGGGGCTGAGACCTACGATTCCAGCACGTTTACCTGCAGCCCCAACATTTTCAACCGACGCGAAGGCTCTGTATTCCAAAAAATCCCCCGAAGCAGTCTCCGACAAATGCTCGCTTGATAAAACGAAGTCATTCGGCAGTTCGGGTTTTCGGATTTAGGGCTTAAGGGTTTATGGCTTGCGGTTTAGGGTGCAGGGTTTGGTGGTTTGCATTTGGGTCGACATAGGCGTTAGCACGCTGTACGCTTTAGAGTCCTTACAGGCTGTAGCAGGTATGTTTGGACGTCCTCCTTTGCATGCCCGTGGGGAGTGTTTTCGGTCCCCTACTTTGCGAGCATAAAAGCCTGGTTTTCGGTGGTAATTCCTGTTACGTTGGTCGTCGGGTTGCTGTTACTCTGGGCGCGAGTTTCTGACACACGTGTGCGAATCCGGTCTGCGTTACTTCCGCGCCCAGCTTCGACAACACCACGAGCACCACGCGCACCACGAACACTACCAGCATCACCCCCGCCGTTGCTGCTGCCCCGACAGCGACCACGAATGTGGCGCCTAGCCGTGACAGCCTCCACTTAGTTTCCGCCACGCCACTACCACATGATACCAGCTGAGCAGGAACCATGTAGCAGACTGCTGGTTCGGGTAAGCCAGCCCGTGTCCGAAATCCGTACCTCGAAGAGGAAGCTGACGTGGAGATGGACCGCGTGCAGCTTCTGCCATCAGATGAGTCTAGGTTTAACCGAGGAGCTGGAACTTTACGCTCCGCGTCGTAGGTATTACCGCAAGGGGTTGTGAAGTTGTCCATGGTGTTTTTGGAATGTCAAATCGCTGTAGGCTTCGTGGTGTGAGTTTTGGGGTTGCAGGCTCAGGAACTTGACTTCGTGTACGTCGTGTACAGGGAGTTTCTCAAAATCAGGGGTGCCTTTTCCATCTAAGCAGCAGGTTGCTTCAGGGAGAGATTCCCACATTCACAATGGGTTCAATAGGGCGGGCAGAGCAGCGGCACGGGGCCTTTACTCGACACCCATGTCCCTGAGAAGAATATGCCATGTTCCAGCATGTTCCGACAGCACGACGCCCAACGTCCTGCGCGGCGTGGCCTCTCGTCAGTGCCCGAAATCTCTTCGTATTCCAGGCAGACCTATGAAAGAGCATATCCCAAACCCCGAGCCTGCTTGCTTTGAAGCTTTGACCAGGGTTTGCTTTTCGGGTGCTCGGGATTTGGAGGCAAGGTTCTTTGCATGACCAGCTCCCTGATCCCAGGAATGGTACTGGCATTTCCAGAATGTGTCCTGGCTGCAGGGAACAGGCTGCACAATTCTCCGCCAAGCCCTACTGTTATTATTATGCTTACCAGCCGTGTTATCATTTTATTGACGTTACGAACATTACAAGTATGACAATTTTTCTCATTAGTATTGCTCTTGTTACAGTTGTTACTCTGATGATTATTGTTATTATTACTACTGTTATCATTTTTACAGTTATTATTAGTAGTGTTATTCGTACTCTTATTACCATTATCACGGTTATTGTTACAAGTTTTCTATTCTCACGACCAATGCGAAGTTCTATGTTCTTTAAGGATCCCAGAGCTCTGAAGCCTTGCAGCGAAAATTCCTCACGAAACCTTCCAGATTGCAGGGTGCCCCAACGAGGCCTTCTCTTTTCGCTTCTGACGATGGATCCTTCACGTTGGGGCTTCCTACAACTCCAGGGTCTCCAGCCCCGATGGGCAAAAAGCAAGTTTGGAAGCGGAGCCCTACAGTGCCCCATACAGGCCCCGAAGGCTCAACATCAGAAAGCCAAAACGTGTGAGCCATTCAACACCCACAAGGGCGGGAGGCGCCCAAATGCCGAGGTCTGGGACCCTTGTGGCTGTTTCACTTGCATGAGCCTGGGCTTTGAGGACATGAGCCGAGGCCAGGAGTCCCACTGCCAAGCTGCTGTTGGGTTTATTTTCCTCTGACTCTGGCCGTAGATTCCATGTTGTGTTCGAGGTTTGTAACATGTGAAACAGGCTCCATACCTTTCGGCAAGCTTTGCGTGGTCTGTTGACGCCGCGGTGGTCCGTTTTACTCGAATCCCTCGACTCCAAGTCGAGGATAGCCGCATCTCTGTCTTATTTGTGACCCAACTGTCTACATAGGTGTGTGTCTAACCAACCAAATGACTAGCGGACTGACTTACTAACCAACCAACCAACCAACCTGCCAACTAACTAGCACCCACCCACCAGCCCGCCGCCCCCCCACGCACCCACGCACCTACCAAAACTTCACGCGCATACACATATTCCCTGCACCTGTCGTATCTATCGGTATTGCCTTTGCGACAGCGATCTTAGTTGATTAGAAACCCATTCATTCGCGCATGTATGTGGGCCGGTGTATTTTGAAATTGCATCCGAGTGCTTACATGGTCTGCTCGTTGCGTTCCAAGCAGAGCAGGCAACTCTTCCTTCCTACAGGAGCAGCCCAGGCAGATGAGAAGAAGAAGAAGAAGGAGCCCCCGAAAGAGGCCACAGGGTCTCTTCCCCGTCAGTAGCGGGAGTTGTTCTCTTCTCCTCCTTCCCATTGTCTTAGCTTTGCCGTTGTCAATGGCTATTGTGGTTCTGCTTGTTCTTGTGACATTGGATGTCTGCCTATTTTTGCTGCATTGATACTGTCCTTGCTGATGTGAATGCCATCACCCCCAGTCACCAGACATCCTCCCCCTCTTCATCGTCATCATCATGATTTCTCCTCCTCCTCCTGCTCCTCCTCATCACCATCATCATCTTCATCCTCATCACCATCATCACCATCATCACCATCATCACCATCATCACCATCATCATCATCATCATCGGCATCATCATCATCATCATCACCACCATCTTCATCATCATCATCATCAGCGGCATCATCATCATGGTCAGCATCAGCATCAGCATCATCATCTTGTCTTGATTTAGGGTTTATTAGGGTTCAGGGGTTTAGGAGTTTACGGGCTGAGGGTCAGGGTTTAGGGTTTCGGGTTTCGGAATTAAGGTTTAGGGTTTACAAGGCTTCGGGTTTCTGGACATTGTGCGCGTCTTAGACAACGGAGGCTAAAGAACTCTCCAGCTGCTGATATTGGGTACTTCGGGCACTGATAATGATCATGTTCGTCCACCATGACCTGCAGCTGTATCAGCCATATGACAACACCAGGGCCATGGCCAAGAAGCTCGGCCGCGCGAGCTCCTTGCTAGGAAGCAGGTGGTCAGCGTGGTTGAAGTACATGCAGCAACACGCTGGGGGCAAATACTTTGTGCTGCTGTACTTGACCAACGCGCTCTGCTTACGGATAACACAAGCCGCGAGGCTCGAGGGGAAGGACTTCAACATGAAGCACAAGAAGGTGTGGATCTCTCCTTTCAAAAAACACCCCGGAGTATACAAACCGCTTCTTCCTTCCGTGCTGAAGACTCTCAAAGACATCAAGAAGAGTGGCGTGAAGAGCGACAAGGGAAACTTCGCATGGCCGCAAACAGGGTTGCTCTTTCCCTCACGTCCTGGGACCAAGACGAAGGCGCGGCACATGACCAAGGACACCGTGGCAGCCTGCATCCGGCGCCATCGCAAAGGCTTCATCAACAAGTACAAGCACAAGTATCCTGACCTTGTAGAGCCAGCGAGACCCATACGCTCGCACTCCGGAAGGAGGCACTGCATCTCAACCTTAGCCGGGGCGGAAGTCTCAGCTGATGCGTGCATGGCATTTGCCCAAATCCAGACATTTAGGGTGTTCAAAGTTTACGTAGACAAGAGTGCTGAATCTGTTGCACCAGTGCTGCGTCAGGCTGACCGCAAATTGCGGATCGGGCAAAAGTAACTCCGGAGCTAGTGAAGTCTCCGTCGCACGGCTGTTCTCCACGAATGTGTTTTTTCCTCTCACCCTTGCTGTTGGACGCTCACCCACGCAGGCTAATCAGAAAGAGAGATTGCACTGGCAGAAGCTGCTGTTGAGGTCTCCCACCGTGCTGGCATGTCTGAAAGTGGCACGATTTGTGCTGTTGAGAGGATCCGGCGGAGCAGCCTCTCGAGGAGATGCACCGACATTCCGTTGCCGAGCAACCTGCCGAGCTGAGACTGTGTGACTGCACCGCGGACAATTTCGGAAGAACGTATCCCCATGAGCCGTGCAGCTTCATAGACATTCATGCGACGCCCTCGATTGAGAATCCAATGAGACTCCGCCCCAGTGCGTGCACGTGTGAGGCAAGGCACCACTCCATCCATCCAGCGTGGGCCCCAGGTAGCGCTGGAATCAAGATGCACGACATTGCTCTGCAAAGGATCCATCTGTAACGCTCTAGCCACTTGCTCGAAGGCTGTCTTGAAGTTGCGGCGGGCTGTAGTTTGGCTAGACGGGGGCAGGTCATAGACGGTTGCTGTTCCCTTTCTCTCATCCAGAAGGAGCTCCAAGTGAGCAGGTCTTACAGGCTTTGGCCACTCCCATGGAGCATCAGGTTGCACGAGAGATTTGTCTATTCCGACAATGAAGAGGCGGGATCTATTCTGAGGAATCCCATGATCCTTGCTGTTGAGCAATTGCACATGCACGGCATAGCGGCTGCCTCCAAGTTGGAGAAGCTCTTTAAGGAACCACTTCAGAGTCTCGCGATGATAGTGCCATAGGCCTGAGACGTTCTCCAGCAGAAATGTTTTAGGTAGCAATTGAGCCAGTGTGTGTATCACATACGCGATAAGAGAACCACGTGGATCCTCGTGGCCAGCATGAAGTCCAGCACTCGAGAATGTTGGACACGGGAACCCACAGCAATAGAAGTCGATGCTGCCTGCAGGGACATTCGGCAAGCGGCGGCTGCGCATGTCGGCGTTGTAGGCAGCCGGACTGCTGGGGAAGTGCGCCCCGAAGAAACGCTTTGCAACAGGGTCCACATCGCAAGACTGAAGGTGTATGAACTCCACGGACAAATAGCGCAACGCAAAGAGCGGGCATTCCATCCCGGAGCAGTCTGTCCAGACTGTGACACAACGAGGAGAGACTGGCAAAAATCGCGGGATCTTTGCGGCCTGCTGCATAGCCTCATCTGCAGCTGCCACTTTCCGCTTGCATGTCCTCGGAGGCATTGCTAAAAAAACGGCGCGAATTTGAACCTGTCAATGCCTTCCAGAGATACTTTGGGAGCATGGGGCATCATCACTTGCCGTGACACTCACCGCGACATTTGCACAATGAGGCCCTGCAATGAGCTGTCATTGTTTCTGTCCGGTTGCTTGTCGTATGACCTCTTCGGCCAGGTATGCGAACATGCACATTGACAACACTGCGAGCGCTGTGGCCTTGGACGGAACACAGGCTTCCGAGCACAGCTCAGATGCCCCCGAAATCTTTGCAACAGCATTGAAGACTCCTGACACAACCTTCTTCGTAGCTGCCCTCGGAAGCAGTCCAATCCAGCAAAAAAGAGTGGACGTGCGGCACACAGTGGATTCTGGGTTGCGCAGAGCTGCACACCAAAGGGTCGGTCTGATATGAACTGCAGCTGAAACTTAAGTCGGCAAACAGAGCCGGTTGATATGAACGGCGCCTGAAACTTAAGTCAGCAAAGACAGCAGCGTAGCGCGATGATGCAGTGATGCCTGCGCAATATCACACGAGGGATCCACCCTCAACTTCAACAACTCTGCCTACCCGGACGGGGGCGGGGCTTCGCCCTCGCCGCCCTGCTTGGCAGAATTCTGGACTTGGACAAGCAGCTCAGCCAACGACTGGGGCGGCTTCTTACCTCCCTCCGCACCTTCACCGTTGCCCTCTCCGCCGCCTGTGTTGCCGCCCTTGCCTTTGCCTCCCTTCCTGCCAGCCTTCTTGCCGCCGCCCTTGCTGGCGCCGTCGCCGCCTGTGTTGGCCCCGTCGTCGCCGCCTTTACTGGTGCCGTCGCCGCTCTTGGCTTTCTTCTTGGCTTTGCCAACCTTCTTTCCCTTCTCAATCTTAGACTCGTCGGCGTTTGCGTTCAGGAAGTCCAAATCTGCCACGGCCATGGGCTCGTACAAGCGCGTGCACTGCGGATCTCTCATCAAGCGGAACACGCGTTCCTGCAGCCTTTCTCTGAGGAGAGTTGCGTGGGCTTGGGTGTTGACGATGGCGAGGTACTTCTTCTTGAGCATGATGGCCGCCAAAGCTGCGTTGTCGTTCTGCGGGGTCATGTCCAGGATGCTGGCCGCCCAGTAGCTGTGGTAGATCTCCTCCCAGAACTTCGCTGTGTTTCCATGGAAGGACACGGGCTCAAGGTCCGTCGCAGCACGTTGGGCTTTGCCTTTCTCCGCCAGCTCGGGCGGCACTGACGAAGCACCGCCGGACTCACGCCGTGTGTCCCCCAGAAGTTCTCTTTTCTCCTGCACGGGCAGATTCCATTCCTCGTCCTTGTTGTTGGGGTCCTGCTGCAAGCTACTGCGCATTGGACTCTTTAGACCGAAACTGCGCAAACCCTACCAAGGACAGCTCTCAGACTCTCATTTTTTATCAGCAATGATCCTCCAGGGTCACGGGCCCCAAATGGTTGAACTTGTTCGTGCTGTTCTCCATGGTCAAGCGTTTGCGAGCACCGAGCTCCAGCGCGTTCTGACTGATCATCACCGAGTGTTCGACGACGTCGAGCTCGAGGCTATCGCAGCAGCGAACGCGACTGCGACGGAGCAGCGTGCTCTCCTCGTACGTGATATAGAGCAGCTTCCTTGATTTCCGGAGCTTGCGGTCCGGGAGATTGAAGCACTT
>CAJNJA010039886.1:0-28055 GCA_905231915.1 Symbiodinium necroappetens | reverse complement strand
TCGCCGGGGCTGTGGGCCAGAGGGTAGCCCCCCTAGCCCGTGCGCTGTCGCGCCCCCGACCGTTTTGGAGGGGCGGGAAAGACTCAACCACACTACCGAGGCAACTAATCGAGCAGCACGAAAGCGCACTACAACAATGGCAGTAGCAAACAGGCTGAAGACGTACTCGGTAGTTGCCTTTCCGGAAGTTCTCGCCTCTCTCTCTCTCTTTCTCTCTCTCTCCGTCTTGCCGTCCCTCCTTCTTCGTTCCCTCCGGTGGCTTAAAGGAGAGGGAGACCACGCCGTCGCGCGAGAACTCTCTGCTTCACAACAGGTCTGAAAGACCCCTCTCTCAACCCGTTTACCCGTGCGCGAGGTCTTGGCCGGGCCCCACTTGCCCCCACCCATACATGGAAAGGACCGGGTTTTCGCAAGTCGACATTCAACATTCAATCCCAAAGCCCTCAGCCCTTTACATGACTGGACAATGGGAACATCGCTCTTCCGCTGCTTGTGTGCAGAATCGGCACATCCATCGCACGAGACAGACCAACTCTGTGCAAGGTCTGGCGACGGTCGCCACTAGAGATGAGACAGGCTTGAAAGGAGCCAATCCATGTTTAGCTTTCTGTGGCAAACTTCCAGGAAGTGGGTCTAGCAACCGAAACTCCCCAGCAGGGTCGGTGGGGATGATTCCACGATCCCAATCAAGCCTGACTGCCGCCATCGCAAGCAAGGAAAAACACCCGACACTCCTCGGCAACCAAGCCACTTGGCCTATCTCCTGCTGCCAGGTCTGGGCCATTCAGATCATTCAGCGCCAACAACTCATCCATGTCCCGGATGCCCACCACTTGCGCATGACCTCAGCTACGTCGATTCAAACACTCACAACTGGGAAAAGCCTGACGAGTTTACGGCCAGTCCTTGCAAACCTGAAGCTGTCTCTTGCTTCATGCTGAGGTCTTGGCCAACTGCATCCTCGAGTAGCAATGAAGGCTGAGACTTCTCCACCGCACAGTGGGCTGACAGGACGAGGACCCGAGGGGCCGGTGAGGAACGCTCCGTCCTGCGCAGCAACTTTGGCAAGAGAGCCGAGCTTAGAAAGTCCGGAAGCCACATGGAAATGTTCAGGTCCAGGTTTGCCTTTGGAGCTGTCATGGTTGGGCGGGACCCGATCGGTTGCTAGCGACCTACGAAACGCAGCATCACATTCAGTGTATCTGGCTGGCTTACTTCATGTCGGGTCCTCCAAACTTCTGCCAAAGTTTCGGTGGTGGCAGTGCGAACCTCTGTGTGTAACGACATACGTACATGCACAAGCTGCAGCCCTTGCGAGATGACTGCTTGCCGAGACAAGCTGCTGAGAGGCACTCCACACCAGGCATTGTAGCCAGAGCTTCAATTTCACTTCGGATGTCCAGCGGCGCCACATCCAGAGGAGACGCATACAGGTAGTCGAGCTGGAGCCCTGCCGCCTCGCACTGTGCTCGGCCACAGGCACTCCCCAGCGCTAGTGCCTGTGCAGTTCGGGGCGCCTTCGGCGGCACTGGGCCCATTTCTCCGGGCTTGATCGGGTCTCTGTCAATCCTGCAGCAGATGCACAGTCACACGGTCAAATCCGTTAAGCCGTGCATAGCCTAATAGCACTCGGGAAACTTTGCATATGCATGGTTGTCAAAAGAGAATTTTGCTACCAAGCCTCCTCTTGTCGCTTTCTTCTGGCTTGCCGACACCGCGCGGAGACCCTGAGCCTGGCCTTGTGCAGGCGAGCGTTCAATCGCTGAGAAGCGCAACTGCTCCCTCGCTCCCTGTCACTTGCGGACACGAGTTATTCGGCAGGACAGGTGCTTCGATCCGGAAGCCAAATTTACCCGCTGCAGCTACGAACAAACAACCTCGAGCACAAAGACATCCTCTCTCACCGCGGCACTGCTGGCGTTGCAGAAGATGTTGTCGCCAGTCAAGGAGCCAAGAAGGTAAGTCCTCAATAATGTCACCTAGGCTCTGAGTCAAGCCACTTAGACGGTCGATTTGCCGACCATGACGGACCCTTGCAATGTGAGTGCGATTCACAAGTCCCGAGGCGCCGGATTTGGGGCAAACCGCAAGGTCTTCATCTCGAAGCACACTGTGCAGGTCAAGGACCTAGGAGCTTTTCAGGCAAAGCACCCGAAGTTAACAACATGAAGATGTTCAGTGATCTGCTTGCGATGACATGCTGCATGTGTGTGTCCTGCCGTGCAGGAGGGGCATCGGATGCCGGCGCGAAAGCTTATCCTGCGCAGGCTGTAAACTGAAAAGTGAAACGGCCTAGTGCATCCTCAGTAGTGGCGAGTCCTTGGCATCCACGCTGTGATTGCCTCTCGGAAGTTGTGAAGCAATCGCTCCTTGGTGAAAGCACGCTAGGAGCCGCTTGCATGCCGTGCCATTGATAACCCTCGCAATCCCAGGAAAGCGAAGCATGGCAAGCAAAAATAAGACCAGTAAGCCAAAGCGAGATTTCGGCAATGGTAAGCAAGGCAAAGGTGGGAGGGCCAAACAAAGCCATGCTTGCGCTGCCGGGATTCTACGTGCCGCCACGAATGCCGTGCTTGTGCCTCAACACAAAGAACACATTAAGCCAGGTGTTTCCGCCATGAGTCTCCTACCCATCCGCCTCAGAGCGCCGTGGGCGTAAGGAGCACCGCAACAGATCACCCCAAGGCCTCGCCCGCACAGCTCACATGGGCCCCAAGATCATCTGGATGTATGTGTTGCACACGTGGTGCTGAGATTGCCCTGATAGTGCATCGAGAGCGCTGGACAGACACCAACAGGAGCCTTACAGCATTCCATGGTATGCACAAGCGCTCGAACATGTCGACCTGAAAGGAGAGATCTGGTGAAGACCGGCGACTCCCTGGGACGCCAGTGCCCGGAGTATCGCAGAGAGTCGCCCTGAGCTTGGCCCTGTGTGGAGACTGCGAAAGTCGCCTCGATGCAAGAAGCGAAGCGAGGCAAGGCCGCAAGGTGCAAGTTTCAGAGAACGGGATCAGGGAGCAAAACATCTTTTCAAGTTGCGAAGTTCGCGTACATTGACAAGATCTGCACTCCAGACTCGACTTTGCTCAAACTGCAAAGCCTCAGATGATCGAGCACCAGGGCGATATTACCGCATTTTCAATGCTTTGCAGTTGGCGCACAATCGCGGGATCAGTGTCGGCAGAAGGCGACGGAGGAGGCCATGGAAGTCCAAGTACAGCACGCAGGCGTCCTGGTCATCCCCTTCGCGCTCGCGCAGCGGCCGCAGAGGAAGCTGCGAGGGCACCAGAAAGACATTCTGCCTCAGCCATTGCGAAGTGGACTGCAAGCTACTGCAATCTCTGCCGTATCGCCAAGTGGCCGCTGCAGTGGGCTCTGCTTGTCGTGCCCCCAAGATAGAAGCAAATCCAGAGCCTGCCGAGCCGGACAGTCCCCAGTCCCAGCCTCCCAGCCCCGCACCGCCGCAAGGAGACCATAGGACCCACTCTTTGCACGAACACTCTCCGCAAGCTTGCGCGATGTTTGCCTTTTGGTTAGTTTAACAAGTGCCCGCCTGAAGAAGCCCGACCAATTCGCCTTGATATTTGGCGAAATGCTTTGCACGCCACACTGTCGCCAGGAGCTGGGCGTGGAGCAGCCCTGCTGTTCACACTGCAAACATCCGCCACTGCAGCGCAACCCTCCAGGTCCCAAAGCCAGTCGCGACATCGACAAGCCCTTGCACTTGCACCTTTCTCCTTCAGCTCTGCCACTTGGTTGACACAGCCTTGGAAGACCTTGTCCTTCGCTGTGAGCACCTTTCCGCAGCTGAGGAAACACTTGTCCGACGAGGCTTCTGTTGCTTGCGACAGTCGTTTGCCGAGATACAGCGGCTGCCGCATCGCCAACCCATCCGGGCTTCAGGCAAATTAAATCTCCTCGTGGCATCATGTGGCCACTCTGGCTTGTGAGCAGAGACGTGTCAAAACGTGTGCTGTCCCATACGACCTGTACATGGACAAGATGCTCAGCTCTTCAAAGACCGACTCCGGGAAGTGAAGCAAAGCGCCAAGTCCGTGAAAATGGCGCAAGAAGTTTTGCCTACAGCAGTCTGTGCATCGAGTTCTCTCTCTAGCAGCAGAGCTGGACGTTGTATGTCTTCGCTGACCCAGGGGCAGTTCCGCCCGCGACTCGAAGCCGTATCGCTTGCAACGCTGCCACAAGTCTTCCACCTTGGCGGAGATCAAGGGTCGCAACGGAACACCCTGGGGCTGAAAGAGGTTGCAGGCGGGGTGTTTTAGCTCCGACACGCGTGTCAGCGGGCCCAGGTTGCCGCTGCCTCCGGTCCGCTGCAGCACCGCCCAGAAGTGGCTCCAGCGAAGGGGCACCGCCGTGCTCAGCGGTCCTTTGGCAGAAAGGGCACTAGGCCCACTAGGCACCCCGAAGTTTTGTTTACAACGGATCCAACCAGCACTTGCTCCTTGAAGCAGTTTGGCGACCATGCTCTCGATGGCTTCGCGAAGATCGCAAATGGATCCTCAACTGAAGCTTGCAATGGAGGCAATGCACAGGTAACGGACATCTGCCGAGTCGCTTCCACTGTCGGTGGTGGCGTTGTCAACTGGGAAGAAGCAGAGCTGGCTCTGCTCATTGATCTGTAGTTGCCTGCAACTTCCCCAACTGCTCCCGACAGCCATGAAGCTCCATCGTTCGTCCGAGGCAGATGCTCATTGAGCTCGGGCAGCTTCGTGCAGAAAGCTGATATGCGCTCATTGACTTCTGCATACACTGTCCGCCGGGAGTCTTGCGAAAGACCTCACAATCTCAGTGCCACAGTGTCTCCAGTCAGCGAAACCACGCATGACTGACTGCGAGAATTTGCCTCATCGCTTGGACTGGGCCCGGCACAGTCGTCGTGCGTGCCAACGATGGCCACAGGCGAGTTCGGGGCATGGACTGCAATAGAAGCCAGCCACCACTCCAGAGCTTGCCACGTGTCGGAAGCCTCTGACTCCTTCGCTTCTTCGACGCCCATCGCATTGAAGGCAGAAAGATCTATACAAGCCAAGTATATGCCATAATCCTTGGCTGGGACATCAAACAGAACTAGTCAAAACAGTGGCAATGTACATCGTATCGAAGCTGCCCAGCAGCACTCAGAAACAGATGGTGCATGGCGTAGTATACTTCCTGTCCGCCAAAATCGTAAGCCTCACAGGCGCTTTTGGAAGATTGGCGGGGAAAACCCTGCTGTCGCCCGGAACAAAATGTTGGCCATGAATTCTGCAAACCCTGATCGCCCTGCTAGGCTTGCTAGCTGACCCCTTGCGTTGCCTCCAACACGACCGTTTTGTCCTGATGCGAAGACATGCTGTGCACATCGAGTCGAGATGCTCAAATTCTCCTTCCGCTAAGTGCAAGACGACCTCAATCTGCCAGGCATGCGTATGCTCCAAACGAAGTTATAGGCTCACACTGTGCACGTGAGTTGCATGTCGACTTTGAACACCGTCCTCGTGAGAGGTGTTCAAGTTGGCTGCGGTCTCTCCGAGCCGCCTGCCGGATTAGCACTGACCATTGACACCAAGGAGCAGGTCTGAGCAACTTCTTTGGACTTTTTTTGCCCGCCTTGCAATCAAATCCACCGGCATTCGCTTCATGACGGCTTTCTCATCCAAGGATTCCTGCTTTCCTGGCAATACTGCAGTCTTTGTGCATGGGACCCGCTCATCGCCCTGACAGATCTCCAGCCCAGGTGCCCATCTTCGCCGCATTGGGCGGAACGGCATTGCCAGGTGGGCGAACGAGGTCTGCCACATACCTGCATATGCCAATTCTGGTACGGGTGCAAGGCAAAACCACAGCCAGAACCGTCAATGCTCTTTCTCGACTTTCTCGGGCTCAAGATGTCTCCAGTGCCAAAGTGCTTCGCGACACCACGATCCCAGCGTGAGCTGCTCGCCGCTGTCTGCGCATCCTGACACGAAGCGAAGTGCATACCCGCCTCGCAAATCTGCCAGCTGGCACTAAACTGTCCTGCAGCTGCCAGCGTTGCCCTGGAGCTGCAGAGATCAGGTCCTGCCGTGCGTTGGTTCTTCGCGGCGAATGCAGTGAAGGGCGCGGCTCGGGCTCGGGAGTGTTCTAGATTCTAGAGGAAGCTCGGAGCTTGTTCGAGACTCGAACTGCGACCTGATCGGAGCCTTCCCCCTTCTCTATCGCCCCCAAAGATAACTCAAACACCTGACATGGCCTGAAAACGGACAGCATCGTCTCGCTTTCGTGATCCTTCTGAAAACTTCTGGAAAGATCCCGTAGCTTGCCATGGCATCCCGTCGTGAAGCTCGGGTTTACATTTTGCATTGGTTTCCAGTCGAGGTCGCCTCCCGAGATGACCCGAGCTGTTCTGGCGATCTGGAGATGTGCAGAAGCGAGCTCCTGCGAGAGTGCCCAACAAGCCAGGCCGTGCGTGCTCTCCTGATCGCGCCTCACATTCAAGCGTTGCTCGAAGGGTTCCACATGGTTTCACTCACTAGATGCACAGGCCCTGCCTCAGAGGCAGGCCCGCCAAGGCTTGCAAAGTCGAAGTCTTCCCAGCGCGTGCAGGGCCAACAAACCCCAGCTTTGCGCACCGCGGATGATGGGTTCCTCAGAATAAAACTCCCAAAACTGCATGCAAACATGACTCAGCCGTCTTGTAGCTATAAAGCAAAGTGCACGTATCGGGCGACCACCGTCCTACCACCCGACCATGGAAACCAGCACGACCCGCCTTGGAGAAGAGCTCTTCGGAAGGCATCCTTGGCGTCGTCCCCAAGTGCTGTGGCCAAATGGCGAGCTGCGCCTCGTGCACTCCGAAACTTCTCCAGCTTGCCTGAGCGGAGCAAGGCGGGCTCTCAGAAAAAGCCCATGCCAAAGCTGCCAAAGCTGCTAAAGCTGCTGTTGCGAATCTGCGGTTTGCACTCATCAGGCGCCGCGCTCTCACGTTATGGCAGAGCAGGGAGCCGCAGCTTTTCTAATCCGTGCAGAGTCACGTCTGACAGAGTCTGACAGCTTTACACCACTAACGCTGACATCACGGTTTCGAACTGTACATCGGAGTTGGGAGCAGCGCCAGGGGGAATGCAGCTTTGGCACACGGCTACGCGGCTACTTACCCTACTCATCGCAAGCTGTGCAAGCCTCCACGAATGCCTCTTCGGCAGCACTCAGATTACCGAAGATCTCGAACTGCAGCGGAAACCAAGAGGCCAAAATGGAGTCGTCTACTTCCTCCGTGCCGCGGGGATGCAGCTCAAATCTACCACAACATATCGGTTAACCCTGGCACCACAGACAGGCTGTAGCTAGCCGGAACTTGCTCTGAGAAGCTGAGCTGTGCAGATTGTGTGCGAGAAATACTGCATGTAGCTAACCGCTTAAACAATCGCCCGAAGCCACTGCCTTGCAATTAAAACCGGCCAAAGGCCACCAGGAGAAGCCCAGAAAAGCACATGCGAGAAACAGAAGCACCACCCAAGACGCCTTGCCAACCACAGTGGCTAACGCATCCAGAAGTGGTGCTCGAGCTGCTGCGGTCAGGTGCCCTAATTCAAAATCCTCCTCCCACACTGGCGAATGGTTGTCCTGCCCAGTGTCACACGCGTTTCAACTGCGACCACCTTGACAGCTTTTGGCACGCAAGTCCTTGATGACAGTGCTGCAATGGGCAGGTGTACGCAGAAGGCTGTGCATCAGTCCGTGGCCCAAGTTCTTGCGAACGAAAGATGCCGGTGCACCGAGTGCAGAAATCTCCACGAATGGATCAGAAGGGCTGGCAACGTCACCTTGCGGAACACGTGCAACTGCGGGAATGTAAAGCCAATACGTCTTTGTGCAATCAAGACACATCTTGGGATATTCTTTGCCTCGTGCAGGCACACGCCCAAACCTTCAGGCAGAACAGCAAACCGCAGCATGCTGCCTGGGACTTGTTTGGGCAGCAAGGCAGCAAACAGCGACCCTCCTCCACACAGCCGCGACGTACTCGGTAGGTTGAGTGGCTTGAAGGACACTTTCACGGACGTCTCTCCCTGCATCGTGCCAGTGGCCACCCAAGAACCAATAAAGCACGCCAGAACTTCGACGAATGCAATCAGTAGATATACACTTGGCAGAGCCCCGCAAAGCCACGCCTTGAAAAGGAATCCAGCCTTTACCCGGTGTCCGCCCATGTCCTCAATACGACGAGCAAGATTCAACAAGATTCACAATAATGGCTTTACTCCGCCCGACAACATACAGGCGGTCAATTGCACTCGATGAGTGTAAGACAAGGCCTGCTCTGCGACATTCCGCACATCCGGTTCAGTCCTGAAGCTGCAAGTCCTTTGTGCCAGTTGCCTCGTCTGCTGCCAGAACCTGAGTTGCCCAAGTCCGAAACTTAGTTGGTGCTGCCTCATGGCTCTTGACTCTTAACACATTACAAGTCCATTAGTACGCAGCCATTCTTATGTCGTTTGCCTGATTCTCCGACTTACCATGCAGGTACACATAATACCGCAGACCCATACGGCCGCCACGTTTGATGCTGTTGCCGGCTTAAGCAAGGCTTCCAAACTCCGCGCTAAGCCTCCTACTAGGTTACCGGCTACCTGATGTCGCAACTCAAGACTAGCATCAAATCTCGGAAGATGCTATCGCTTGCAGATAAGCTTTGACCAACAGCGGCTTCTTCCGTTTAGGTCTTAGCCGTCTTAGCCATTGTCACCTGCCAGCACCAGAAGCAACTGAGGAAAGCTCTGCTGCACCGATGAAGTCGTCATCTGTGAATGCGTCCTTGTCCCAAACTCTGAACGCGATACTGGCCACTGGCTTCCAGAACCTTGCCACATAGAGGCTGCAGCACTGGTAAAGGAGCTTGGCAAGGGCGATGCGATAGAGACGCCAGAATTTCTGCCGGTCAGCTTGCTCGGACTGCGACAGCCTGGCATGGCCTTCCTCGGTGTTGAGCTCCGAGCGGCCCCAGTCAAAGATGTGCACCCGAGTTGGAACGCTTTGCGAAGCACGTTGCGGGAATGTTGCACAATCGAAAACAAACATGACCGATGAGCCTGAGTTCGTCAAACAAGCTATGCACACACAGAGTCACAGACACATCTGCATTTGCCATGCGGTGTGTCACACAATGCCGGCCCCCGCCTATCCATTGCTGTGGCACGGGCACCTGCAAGAGCTTTTGGAAGCTGCGAAAGCTGCAATGTCGAGATATCTTACGCACTTGCTGAAGCAACTTCCCAATGTGCGTCCGACAGAGTGCCCGTGTCAAGCTCACGAGACAAGGCACTAAGCACCTTCGCATGGACAAACAAGACAAAGCAAACGCAGATCCCTCACGGAGGGACTCATCAAAAGTCGCAACAGCCTATGACGGTTCGGGGGCTTGTGTAGTGAAGCCTCCCTGCCTTTACGATGGTTGGTTTGCATCAAGCGCATAGTACGGGTGGCGGCGATATGATGCATGTCTGGCCACAGGACGGCGGCGCGGACAGTACGGACATGGTGTGTAGGATCCTGCCTTGCGACATGCCACCACGAGGCCAGCGACCTGCTGAATGCACTGGAGCAAGACCTGCTCCTGCAAAACAGAACAAAATCAAGCAGAGAAAATGTGCTCTCAGACACTTCAAGTCCAGGTAGCACATCCAATCTTGGAAGCTACTTCAGCCAGCAGAAACAATCTTATTTCAAATAGGTGCTCGTAGGATCACAAGTCAACGACAAGTCAACGACCCCAAAGCTCCTGGACTTCGATGGCCCGAAGGCAACGCTCGTTCGGAGGTCCCGGTGCCTGGTCCTGGTGTAAGCAGAAAGTGGAAAGGCGTATATTCTAAAATCTGTTCCAGACCTGCAGAACCCCCGAACGGGTGAGCTAGACTTGTGTAAGCGCCCTTAAACCTCAGGCTTTGCGAACCTGCCTGTGCGAGTGCAGGGTATCCCTGCTGGGCAGGAACGGTGGGGGCAGACGGCAGGGTGGAGCCGTGGCAGAAGAGCTTCTGGAAAGTCTCGCGTGTACTCCGGCGCCTGGATTGTGACGATCCTGTCGCATCAAACAGACATCAGTGTCAGCGGCATCTCCTACTTGGGCCTCGGGAGTTCACCACGGACTCTGTTGTGTCTTCCGAGATCTGCCGGCCCAAATTCTCGGGGGCGTGATGCAAGTCCAGAAAGATGCGGAGGAACTCGTTTGCCTGTCGAGGTATAAAGGTGCGGACTGGCAAGCGGCATGCGGGCAGCTAACCTGCCCTCCGAAAGCCACGAAGGATCAGCAGACCCACGGCCTGCATGCGCTGCAGATTAAAACGGCGCAGTCGCCTCGCGACAGTTGCACATGCATCCAATTCACGATATCCGGCCAATATCACGTAAATACGAAGAGCTCCCGGAAACTGCACATTGAGAGATCCTGGCTGCCAACCTTCTTCCGTGAAACTCGAAGGACCAACACAGAGCCCGTCTAGAAACTAAGAGTCACTATGCTGAGGGACTTCTGTGCGTGCCGAGGAATGTGACTCAGCTGCAGGTGCTCGATGCTTCGAAGAAGTGCCGGAGGATTGTCGAACCCTTCGAGACCTTAGCGGGAATTGCGACACGCTGAGGGACTCATCTTCAATGGAGACTTTTTCTTGAAAAACCATCTCCAGCTGTACACTTCGAGCAGGAAATGAATCGACACATGACATGAGCTCGGGAATTATTGAAAGCTCCTTGGCTATCCTCCTGTTCTATGATGCAAGTCATGGACCAATACCTTGTCTCGGTTCTCTCGACAATTCATTCGAGAGCATGCCGTCCAGTATTTTCGTGGAAATCTTGACGAAGGGGTTCTTGGTTTCGATCACTCCCACAATATGGCAGTCCCACGCAATCATGTGGACTGCAGTGCATTCGCTCTGCAATTACATCGCTCAAGAGACGCGTCCTTTGCACCAAGATCTTGGAGGAATCCGGGAACTCTGCTCAACCGTCGTCTTTACAGCGTGGTCTTTAATTAGCATCTTCTTAGCAACCTCCTGAATGTCCTCGGCTATTCCGCGCGACACGAGCGATGCAGCATCGTCGGTGCTGTTGATCAGTTGGGCTCGTGGTGGCTCAAGACCAACGATTGTCGCGCTTTCAAGGATGACAAGCAGAGCAGCTTGATACTGCAACATTAAGAATTCGAAACTCGCAGGTGCCTCAACCTCGCATCTGACCGTTATATTTCTCGATTTGGCACATCGCCATATACGAAAGCGCATTTCAATCTTCCCGGCTCATCCCAAAGCAGCTGGATACAGAGCTGCGGCGATACATAATCACCGACAGCACTGACAGCACTATGATGACTTTCAACAAATGCGCAGGAACCCATGCGGCGTCAGATCACTTGTGGGTACAGTATTTCTTGTGTCCAGCATGTTTTGATTTGGAGAGGGTGCAGCAGGCGAACGTCCATGTTTGCATGCGAGCAGACAAACCACAGGGAGACAGATGCATTGCCTTTGGTGTGAAGTGCCGCCCTTTTGAGATCATGGCTTCGCCAATGGCGAAACGTAATTCAAGCCGCACTCGAATCTCATCCATTGCTGGTTGTAGCATACAAACGCGGCCAACATGTGATGCACACTTTATGCAATGGCGTAAAGTAGCCACACGTGGGCGGGAGGCCGCGCCTTCTTCATGCAAAAAGCATGTCCGGCTACACACTTCGAGCGAGAATAACGGACCATACTCAGTCCCGCAGTTTTGCTTTCGGCTCCACGTCGTGCAAGCTGCTGACAGGAGCGCCTTGCACTGTGAGCCTCCACCCAAAAGGCCGAAAGGCAGGAAGAAACGGCCAGTTGCCGCCCACACTGGCGTGATCCCTGACTCTCATTTCGGGCTTCGAAGAAGTGCCGGAGGATTGTCGAACCCTTCGAGGCCTAGATGCAACTTGCAACACGCTTCTAGATTCATCTTAATGAAGAATTATTGAAGAGGGATCGCCTTACATGGAACAACATCTGAAGAACTCTCTCCATGACAGGACTGATCCCTGCAGGGTCGAGCTGGTCGAAGCCCCACACACAAAGTCTCCTCAAGAGCACCAGCTCCTGAAGGCTTTCCCGCTTGAGGAGCCAACGGAAGCCTTCTCCAGCAGAGTTCGTGTTCGAGTCCACGGTAATGTTCCTTGCGTGAGATCGGGGGCGTAAAGTGGCAGAAAGCCAGACCAAACAAACCAAGTCGTATATCGAAACGATTGCAGCCCGGGCTCTGGACAAACGCCTTCATGTTGCCCTTGCCCTGCCATCCACCGACCGCAGTGACGTTGCCCATCTTGATGTCAAGCATCCGTGCACTGACCATGCCGTCTCTGCAATTCCGAAGCAACATCCTTGCTGCAAGCACTATACACTACCCAAGTCACTACAAACCATGGGTGAACAGAGCAGATCGTTGACAGGGACACCTATGCAGCTTCGTTTGCTCCACCTCAAAAGGCAACATCGATGACAGGTTGCTTGTGCATTCCGGGCGTGCGTTCCAATGGCTTGGCAGGGCTTTTCTTGGTTCTCAGCTCCCTGAAAACAAAGCAGAAAATTGTGGACACCTACACTTCGTGATGGTTTGATCTTCCGAGAATCAGGTCGACATCTTCGGCGTCCTTGCCGTCTTTTACTGCGCAAGGAGCACGACACACGCCTTAACATCGCCGTTTCAGTGCACGTGGCAAGCAAAGCTGGAAGGCTCGCGCACATGCTGGCAGCTGTGCGATCTTAGGCTCTTACCTCTGTAAGGTGTCATAAAGTTGAGGATCTGCCAGCCGTCTTTGCCCTGTAAAGTCTTGGCAACTTCGTAGAACACCACTTCATCTCGAGCTCGGGCCAAGTCTTTACCGAGCCAGTAATGCTTGCTCTCCTCTCCTTGTGCTCCGTCCTCGTGCACTCGGGAACAGCACCATTGACTTGGAAATTCATTGCCCCGGGATCTCAACGCAATAGACTCTATATGAACGGCATCGACTATTACTATGACACGTCGTACAGGACTAGCGTCACCTGCCCATCGAACTGAACAGTGTGATTTTTGTCACAAGAAAACTGGACTTCGGCGCGAAACCTTTGACACACAAATCAAAAACAACTTGTCTTATCTTTATGCCTTATTTTTTTCTAAACTAACAATTAGACAATAAATATGTACACCCTAGCGCAGAATCCTGGACACGGAACAACACTGAATATTGTGCATGTTCAGCGAAAACCCTAAGATTTCTTGCGTTCGCCGCATTTTCCTAAAGATATGCAACACCGAATAAAGGAAAGTCTTCCATTTCGATACGAATATCAAGAAGACACCAAAGATTGCACACATGTCCAATGAAAAAACCCAAAGGTTTCCCGTAGTTTACATCCTTTCTTCTTACATTCAACAAGAAGTGCGTGAAACGTGGGAAAAATTGAAAACTCCTCAACACAAAAATCCACCGAATGCTCACGTTTACTGGAAAACCTAAATTCTACAACGGTTTGTATGTCGGGCCTCTTTTTCCTAAATTAATCACAAAAGGCGAAACAGTTCAGGTAATCCTAGGATTCAACACAAAAATCCAAAACCCCGGTTATTGTTCATTTTCAATGAACAGCCAAAAACTTCCTATGGTTTGCCTCCGCTCAAATTTTCCTAAACCACAAATTGTTCCCTTTCTTGACATCCACCCAACACGTCATAAGCCACCCTTCTGGAGGTGTGACCCAGGCGAGAAATTCTACGGATTGCCCTGTGTGTGACGTGTCCCACATTCAGCAGGTCAGCCTGATGTCTGAGCAGGGCTCCTGCTGCAAAAGCTCAGTGGCAAAGAAGCTAGCCGTGCCACCAGATCGTCCCAAGGCGCCGCAGGGCGTCTTGAAGAGATTACTCGGGACTGAAGTCACTTGCAATAGTGATGCTTGCGGTCGAATTTTCTTGGCGAAGTAGTTGCAAAAGCGCTCGGCATAGATGTGTGGCGGCATGGTGTCGATCTCATCCACCCAACCAATAGTCAGAGCCTTCAAGAGGTGGGCAACCTTCTTTTTCCAGCCATAGGTTACCAGCATATCAACAAGGCCAAGACAGACCGTACAATCTCGAGTCTCTCCCCAGAGACCCCGGCTTTCCTTCGCTGAGAACACTCGGTGATGCCCAGCCGTCTCTGCCACAGGCACAGGGTCGTCAGGTGGGCAGAGGGCCACAAGCAGTGAGTAGTCCATGATTCCTTGCTCCTGAAGGAAAGCAGTGTCAGCAGCCAAGCAATCGTTGATCATCTTCGCATCTTGCCTGTCCAGAAAAAGCGTGATTGGAGCGAAGTTGTTATCCTTGAGGCAGCCGCCAGTTTTGGGGTCAACCCATCGATCCTCAGGAAGACGGACATTCAAAGGGTCGGTGTGCCAAAGCGTCTGTATGTTTCAGCGGCACGCTTCGAAGCTGCATAATGCTGAGTGTGCTCAACTCATGTCCATTCCGAGGCACTTCGGTGGTTCCTTTGAGGTCGAAGAGAGCCTGAATTTCGCCCAAGCCCGCGAGGACATTGCTCATCACGACAAAGAAGGTATTCTCCCCGTTCAAGTGGAACCGGTACGCCCCATAATATCTGGTAAGGACTGAGTCAGGATTGCCTTCCAAGTGCTCCTACAAGGCACTGCATGTCAAGGAGCATATCGGAAACTTAAGAAGTGCCCTCGTCCAGTGTGTTACAGAAGCAGCTTGCGCAACAGCACTGGCATCCTTGTACTCGGGTAGCATCTTGATCAACTGGCCAACCTCTTGCTCAGAGACCGTTTTCAAAACATATCTGTGATCGCGGGTCCGCCAGAAGATCTCCCCGGACTTGCCAGAAGCTTCGGTCCTAGAGAAGACTAAAGAAGTGCCCAAACAGTCTCTTGCCAGATTTTGAAGGCATTTGCAGGCTAGCCGCTTGCCACCCAAGAGGTTCCCAGAGACCAAGGACTGAAGAAAGTCAGCGTAGCTCACAGAATGAACCTGTAGAAGCGAAGCAAAGAGAGGCGCTGCCAGCACCTCAAACGACGCCAGCTCGCCGCCTGCGAGGTCGTTTGAGTGGGCGCGTAGTTTTTTACATTCCTTTATAGCATCTTTTGCCTTATGAAGAAACCACTTCGTGCGCAGACGGTGCCTGTGTAAAGCCGGAAGCTTGATCTGGGAGTCGACTGATACTGCACTCGCAGCTGCTTCACTTGTCCGGGAGCCGGGTCAACGCCAAACTCCTCCCAAAGGAAGGTCTGTTGGGGCTGGCTTGAGGTCATCTCGTACCTCCAACAAATCCGTCCTCGTTCGAGACAGTGACTTGCTGGCCGCTCAACATCAGCTGTCTCAGCGGGGCGATCCTGGAAAGCCCGCAGGCCCGAAACAGATCGCTGGCTTGGCTACCAAAGCAGAAGGACAGAAAAGGAGCATCCTGCCGCCAAGGGTCACATCAACTACCTTGTCAGAAATGCCGTAGAATGCACATACAAGTCCTGAATAGCCGTGGCTCGCCATGACAATTTAGTTCTTACAGCAAGCAATCTCTACTATGTACACCATAAAGCCAGGCCATGAGCATGCTAGCAATGGCAAGTGTCCCTCAGCGCTACCGGGTGGAAGCTCCAGACCTTCAACAATTGCCGCAGTGATGCACCCTCATCTGCGAGCAAATTTAGAATCATGACACTTGCAGGCCTTGACCTTCTTGCACCACAACTTCCACCAAGTTCGTCGAATGCTTGTACTGGATGCGAAAGACTTTCCTGCCGAACACAAGCGGATACAGTGCGAGGTTGACCTGATCAAGCTGCATCACGTAGCTGCCGCTTGCCCTTCCATATGGCCTGCAGCCGATTTTGGGGTCGAGGCCCATCCTCTCATTGGTCACCGGCACCGCCCTGCCTCGAAAGCGCACGGAATGTGTCCATGCCGGCACGTCCAAGCTGCTCGCCTTGCAGAAGATCTTCGCGAGTCTGATCGGTGACATCAGCCCAGTCCTCGACAGTTTTCTTCAGTCTTAGCCACAGCTGCAGACCAGGTCCGGAAGACAGTCTTCTGCCGTCCTTGAAATCCGTGTCCAGCGTGCCATAACGAGCACAAACCAACTCGGTGATAAAGCCCTCGGGAAAATGAATCCGCTCGAACTCACCGGCCTGCGAATAGGAAGACATGCAGGCTAACAGCAAACCTGCTCTTGGACTCAAAGCTGCTCGCAGCCTCGGCCGTGATGAGCTTCGAATCCAAGAGCTCGTTCGAACGACGAAAGCCATCCTGGAGACATGATGAAAGTACAACGACATCTCCCATATTCGGAATTCAGCTTGGCTACTCGTTCAAGATGCCGCAAAGACTTGCTTCGTGCTCATCTTCGTGCTCATCTGAAACTATCTTCTTAATGCCTTGTTTGACTGGGGCCACGTACTACCGCTTACTCCCGAGATGTCAGGTGGGGCGGAGCCGGTCCTGGATGTAACACTTCAGGTCGTCGGCAGAAGGGCTCGGCATGTGTCATGCCCGCAAAAGCTGCTTGGTAACGAAACTCAGGATGCGAAGATCCCCTATGGATTGGCCGCACTGTGACTTGTTGCTGTTGGGTCTGGCATCAATGCACATCAAGTCTTTTGCTCCGGTAGGATTTACAAGCCCTCGTGGCATAATTGGACCAGACGGCTGCAGATCCCTGCGTCACAATGCATCCTTGAACCCTCGAATTCCCCACGAGACATGAGCACGACTTGCAAGCTGAGCTGCTGCTGGCACTAAGCCGCGCGTTCGCTGGCTTCTGTGTTGCATTGCGCAGGCTGGACTCGCGGCTAGCCTCAATCTCCGGTCCACAGGTCATCGTCGCAATTCGGCGTGCCAACTCTCCCTCTTTAGCTTGGGCTTCGGCTGTGGAGGGTTGCGGGCTCTTTTGCAGCTTGCCTGCATGCGAGTCCCAGCCCATGCAGAAAAAGCTAAACTCCACAACTGTAAGTTGAGCCATTTTGCTCCACCTACACTTTCTCACAGCCCTTGATCAAACTTGCATTCTTGTCCCGGTTTGACCGAAAAATGTCCGACCACTGTTCGCTTGCTTTCCGCCGCTGGTGCCTAACAGACTCTGTGTGCCTTTCGATCCAGCAGACGTGGAGGCATCGTTACTGTTAACAAAGATGCCTGCTCTTATTTGCATTTGCATACTCAGCTTTCCGCGCGACGCGACATCTCTTCACTGGCGATCGTTAGCCTGGCCTGGACGTTCACCAATGGAGGCCCGCTTTGTCCGTGGAGGCGTGGCCAGTGAAACCTGGGACTGCCGCGGAGGTGGCGATCCTGCGTTCGTACACCGCAAATGTAGCGGAAGTTGCGAGCAACAAAACATCAGGACATACTGTCTGCACTTGTCGATGGGGAAACTGAACCAGCATGGCAGCGTCATCGCTGGAAACGTCCTGATTTGCGAACTTCTCCGCCAAGAGATCGCGGAGGTTCCGAAGCCGCACGCCTCAAAAGAAACACCTCACTTCCTGTGCACACGGCCTTCGGACCTAGTCAAAGCTCCCATACATGCTTCTAGCAGCTGTGAAGATGCCGTGCCTCGTTGCCCTTTGCTTGACAGATGAGTGCCTCGGCAAGAATCACGGAAGCTGCCGAACCGGGGTTCGCCGCCTGACCTGGGCCCTAGATGACCTTCGGCTTCGCGAGCCAAGCATCGGCTCCTCCAAGCCATCCACACGAAGGTTCTTGAACTCACCGGAGCTCGCTGCTCCCGGTGATGCGCGGCTCCTTGGAAGTCTCCGGTGATCCGGTGACTGTTCGACTCATTGACTCTTCGACCTTCGGAAAGGCCAAGGGGCAGCTTCTTGCTTTGTGGCTGTGGCTTGCCTTCCGCAAACATGAGGGGCAGCAAATCCAGAGGTGCATGTTGCTGTCGAGTTGCCGAGCACAGAGCTTCGAGGACTCTTTTTCCTTGCTTTATGAGATGCAGGCTTCTAGCACATGAACCGAGGGGCAAGCATCGGCCTTTCAGCAGGTTCTCGCGACGTGACCCACTGCGCCAAACAAATTAGTCAATTCAGCTGTGATTCGCCGGCTGAACGCTGGGCTCCGTCATCCGTCGTGCACCGTTCTTGGACACTGCTGCAGCCTGTGCAGACTCCGCAACGCTGGCCTCAGTCGGAATTAAAGCACGATTCAAACTTGAGGCTAGTGTGCCATTCAGTCCAGATTGCTGTCGTGACTGTGGACTCCGTCGCGCTTGCCTGCTCGAAAAACATGGCAGGTCAGAACCGAATGCAGACTCTAGCAGCTCTGGTACCTCGCTATCAGAAGGCCAGGCTTCCACCGCGAGTCTGTATGTGTCGTTCGCGCCTTGGAATGGCGAGAGTTCATATCAATTCCCTCGGACTCTTGGAAATAAGCTGCTGGCTTAGACTGGCAGCCGACGGAGAGGATTCTGGTGTCCGGTGGGAAGGAACAGTAACATCTCCTGCGCTTGCTGGGGCACTGCACCCAGCACTGGTCCATCACTTCGCTCCTTCCAAAACTGGTGGCAGCTGCCGGTAGGAGCGCGCTGCCCCTGACGCAGGCTTATATGAGATGCCAGATCTACATGCAAACACATGGACAACGGAGCCGCTCCGGGCACGCCTAAGCCATGAATGCTCTGACTGCCGGTGCTGCTCTCTGGAACTGGAGAAAGAGGAGTGGGCCGAGGAGCCGCATCAAGCACGACCATGTGACACAAAACGTCTACGAAAAGTTCCCCTTTCTTATGCAAACTTGAGTTCTTCATAGCATGACGATGCAGGTCGGGACGTCTGTTTGCTAATTCGGGATCGAGATATTGAAGTCGTTCGAACTTGACCTTTACATGGCTACTTTGAGCTAACTAAAGCTTTGGAACAAAAAGCGATGCGGCAGAAGAGTTCAGCTCGTGGCTTTGACCATTCCAATATTGCATCCTGGTGATAGCAGGCAACATGCTTGGCTTTGTGCTGAGAAGTCCTTGGCCGTTTGCTGATTGTTGATCTCATTCCGCGGCAGTTGGTAGGACGCACGCCCTTACCGAAGCAGGGTCACAGGAAGACCTGCCTCCAATGCCCAAAGCCCTCGAGTCCGAGCTCTTTCGATCCTAAGGTTTGGGGCTGATGGCAGGGCTTGGTTCACGCTCTTTGGCGCCGCTCCTTGGAGCGACCCTTCTGTTACGACTGGCGCACTTCCTGAGCCTGACGTGGTACTCGTTTTGAATTCCAGTTCAATGCTGCTAAAATATCCGCCTCAAGCAGCACCTTCTTTCTCTACCCCCTCACCCGACAAGCAGGGCAGAGTCGCTACGAAGGTTTCTCCAATAATTAATTCATCATTGCTGCTGTCCTTGCTCCTCTCTTTCGATCATGAAGCGGAGCAAGGCGTGGCTGTGTCCCACTGGAGGAACATGACCATGAAAACATTTGATTTGCGCTTTTTTGCGTGCCGCATGCGTTCCCGCGAAAAAGCATGGCTCAACTCGAGCGACCTTCCTATGGCACCGGGTCTACGCTGATTGTCGCCCCCACGCCATATTGGCACAGAGACGCATTGCCGATACGGCCACAATGATAAGCCTTTTCTAGGAGGTCGCAGCAGAGATATGCAAAGCTTCACCGCTTTCCCGACACTTTGTTTGGCTAATGCTATGAAGTGTTTCTCTTCCGACAATACGGCCACAGGACGTTCTTAGAACGATTCCTGGCAGGCCCGGCCTGGGGCCTTGGAAGAGTCTGCTACGTCGCCTGCTCTCTGAGAGACAGCCTGGGCCCCTTGCCATGAAGCCACAGGACTGCTAAACCCAAAGCAGCAGCTTCGACCACTCGAAGGCACCGAGCCACAAGGCGCCGCCCAAGCCTGCCAGCATGGAAGCATCAGACACTGCCAGAAGGACATGGCCAAGTTGCGGGGAGCCCGTGCCTGAGTGCAAAGCCCTCGGCAGAGCTCCACGGAAAAGCCCGGACATTCCGTTCTCCTGCAATCTCGCCAGCTGCACAGCTGTCTGAGGGTCATGCCATACTGACATTTTGTGGCCAAAGAAACCTGGATTCCTTGCCTTGGCGATCGAAGACAATTTCTTCCAGCGCAAGAGGCACGGCTACAGGAGCTGGCTAGGTTCGCGTTTGCACCCACCGGCCCCGTCCGAAATTGTATGGAATGTCACATCGCCAGCCATATGACCCTGGAAAGCCTATCGTCGACACCCCCGGCTGATTCACAGAATTGCCTGACAAATAGCACGCATGGTGCACCAGAGACCTAGTCGACGTCCAGGATCTTCCTTGGCAGCTGCAACGCTTGGGGCTGGTGGTGAGGCAAAGAAAAGCTGTTGGATTAATTGCTTATGCAAAGTTGCTGTCAGCATGATCCGAGTTTTCGCTGCGTCCAGTGGCGTGGTCGCCACACCGGCGAAGCCACCAGCTACGGAGCCTAGAGCATGTTCGAGGGATGGTTCCGGACGTGATGACACGTGCGCAAAGCGGTCAACCTACGAGCTCCAAGCGTCAACGAAATACTGCGGTATGCTGTCGCTGCTGGAATCTCTGACAAGCAAACCAAAAGCTGCAACCTTAACCTTGATTTCGCATCCATACGGCCATACTGGCCGACAGCACTTCTGCCGCAGCCAAGCTGCCACAATGCATACCAATCAGGCCTGAACATTGGTCAATAGCAACACGCTGTCCCGAGTATGTGCACCGCGCACTATTTGCAGCCGCGGACACTTGCATGAGCCAGATAACTTCACTGCAACTTAACAAATTCGCTGCCTCTCGGAAACCAGTCCTTGTCTACATCGCTGAACCTACACATCAGCACGGATAGACACCACATAGCGACATCTCGGCTGGGATAGACAACTGTTTATGTCTACGTGAATGCATACATACATCACCAATACATAAATTCAGACATACATGCCTACATACAACAATCTAATAAAATACAATTCACTACAATACAATACGATACACCATAACATAATCCAGTTTGATATGGCACAGTTTATCAGAATATAACATGGTAAATTATTCTAAAATAACACAATATAATATAACATTAACATAACGTGATAAGATATAATATAATACAAAATATTCAAAACATAATATACTACAATGTTATACCATACTATACTATAGCAAATATGATCTAGTAATGTAGCACAGCATAATGTAATAAGGTTTAGGGTAATATGTGCTATTATACAGTATACTTTAATATCTAATCTAAGACGATATAACGCGATATAAAGTATGATGCTAGAGTACAAGATAACGTACTAAATACTACATTATATGATAATAATAAAGTACCAAATACACCATAAAAATACTACAGTCTACTATAAAAAAACACTATACTATGTTATACTGTATTCTCCTGTATCATACTATATTATACAAAACTGCTACATTACATTACGTTACGTTGTATAAGGTCATATCTATCCATTTGTATTATTTTTGCCTATGTATTTACCTATCTATCTACTTGTCTAGGGGATATCATAGCATGTCAGGGGCCCACAATGGCAACCCGCCACCCACCCACAGGGCCGGGCGGGGGGGGGGGGGGGGGGNNGGGGGGGGGGGGCGGGGGTACCATATCGTTGAGGGGGCGGTGGGGCTGGCAAAGGTGCGTCTGTATGCCTGTATGTCCGTACGCCTGCCTCTTATGCACGTCTGTATGTACATATAACGAGTGATAGGACAATTCTCAATCTGCAATAGGGTCACACGCACAATCACGCACACAATGAAGGACCAAAACGCTTCCAGACTGAGCAAGACACGAAATAGAGCATACAGGACCGGATTCGAACGCCAGACTATGCTGCTGGAGGCTAGAGGGGCTCTGAAACTATGTCCGAAAAGCCTTGTCTGTAGTTGTTGCCGTCTTCTTGAGATGTGCGCGCCCATGGGTGGTGATGTTTCAGCTCCTGCAACTGAACATGTAGAGCTCATGAAGAAAGAAGCGCCACAATTGGTGCAGTTGCTGTCTATGCCTGCGGCCGGTCCTCGAAGAGCGGCATCTGGATCAGCGCAAAGGGCACTTCACCTCGGCAAGCAAGCCCGGGCACATGTCCTGGATTGAGGCAGACCGACATTTGAAGCAGATCCAGTGCGAGCTTGGATACGCATGGCTGTGGCTCCAAACCCTGCAAAGAAACCACGCAAACCTTCCGCATGAACCTCAGGTTTTTCTTCGGATGGGCAAAACACCGAAACCTCGGCACTTCACTTCGGGTTGCGGCGGCCGACGACTCAGCTTCTGGCACTGGTGACAGTCTGCGAGAAACTCAAGGAAACACCACTGGGGCCCAAAGCTTGCATTCGTTGCTTGAGCACTTCCTTATCCGACACGCTACGGCTAAAAACCGGAAAATGCTGAGAACAAACTCACAGTCATCGGCTACCAGCACAGACCCGTAGTCGGTACAGTCATCCAATACTGTATCAAGCGAGGCTCACACGGGACTCGCACAATACATGCACTCACATCGGCCACCGATGCAGCAACTGCATCACGAGCTATCGCCAGGGTATTGTCGTGAACTGCTGCCTCAGATCAAGCATACAGACAGGCATATCGCAAATTATGCTGCGTGTCATGTGATGGTACTAGATGATGTGCAACATTCGTGCTGGAATCCGCCGCTCCACGAAGTGCCGTGCAGATTCGTAGATCAGGAAGAATAACCTTGCGACTGCAGATCCTACACGCACGCAGCAAGAAGAAAGAGAGTCTCAAGACCCGGAACGAGAATTTGATATGCTCGATGCTTTGCATTGGGTGCACTGAGACACTGAAAACAGGACGACCAAGAGCCAGGATTTTGGAAGACTGTGTCGAGCTGTGGTTTTCTCCACTTCACTTCCTGCTCACTCTACATTCCGGAATTGAACGATGCCACGACTTGCCGCCCAATCTATCTTGAGCATCCTTGAGCCGTGCCACGCACTGCCAGGCAGTGACACCAGGAGCACTGCACTCAGCCTGAGCACTGAGTGGGGAACGATGGCTGCTGGCTTTGTCGTTGTTCACCACTAGCAGTTGGTCCAGAACCTTCTTAATCATATTCTAGCTACTATAGTTGTGGAATTATACTGGCAGCTGGCTGCCAACAGCCACGGTGCATCTGTCGCACTCCACTGGCTCAGGCTCGCTGCAGAATCAGTTGCAGAACAAGCTGCCCACTCCACAGGTTGCGGTAGCCACCCGAAGCCCAGAACCTCAAATTTACATACTTGCACCTGACATACCAGCACTTGCTGCTTCGTGAAGGGGCGCCTGGGCACTGTAAAGGCATCAGCCAAGACTCCCGTCAGTGGACTGCATTCGTGTTTTGAGAGTGTCCAGCGGATGTAAAGGCACATCAACTGCGACACCTGCCAACCTGGGTTCGACTTGCCAAGGATTTAGCCATTCAACTGTCCATGCATGAGCACAACTAACCCTGAAACATCCTAAATCCTGGCACGTGCGCAGCAACCATCGCGAGCCCAAGCATGCCGTGCGTTCTCAGGCAAGCACAGCCCTGATGAAAAGGACACCATCGCGGGCGGTTCCAGACCCAGCTGCCGATGGCCAGGTGCTGACACTGGCCTCTGCGAACTCAGTACTGCTCGGAGAGCAGTTTCACATTGATACAAGCAAACGGGCATGAGACAGAGCAGAGCAGCTCAGCTTCTGCCGTCGGTGGCTGAAGCATGCCTGGGGCCTGCGAGACTTGACTCACTTGATTGAAATGTCACCAACACCTCCCCGAATGGAACCTAGATGCACGTCTCCGTTAAAAGAGCCTGTGTCGGGCTCACCTGCGGCTGCTTCCTGGAGCCGTCCTCCTCCGTAGAAACCAAACTCTTCCTCGGCAAGCACCCCCTGGACTTGGATGCTTCCGAATCCAACAACCATTGCACAGCTCATTATGCCCGGTGTGGAACGGCGGTATACGTTGGAGAGCCCCACTTACGAGTCCAACAAGGCCGGGCGTCTTAGCGAGTTCGAAGCTCCCAAGAAAAATGAAACCTCCAAGCCCCATCCATGCTGCCCTGCAGGTACAGCCGGCAAAGAAGCCTCTAAACCCACGCTCACTGTAGACCAGCATGGCCTCCTGGCACAGGACATGTGAGTCAAAGGGCCCACGGATCCGGAATCCTTTACTTGTCGAGGCCAAACCGAAATACTCCTCCTGCACCAGATGTGTGGCTTTCTTCTTCGCAGCGCCAGTGCACTGGTCCTCCCGTAAGTTCAACCGTGTGCGCAGCACCTCAGGTCTTCCCCATCCTGGATGCTTGATGCATGCTCGCTTACTTGATGCCATGGCCAATACATACGCAACTTCGTTTGGTGCTAAGCTCGAAGCATCCAAAGGCGTCGAAAGAAACGCAGATACTACTCCAGCTACCTGAACAAAGGCCGAACAGAAGGGAGGTGCCGATCACACCAAGACTTTCTGTCTGACCGAGGTGCCGTCCCGCAAGATGCTGCCTGAAATCTGCGGAAACGAGAACCACTGCGAAGATGCAAGGTAAAAATGAAGAATGCCGCCTGCCAGGTCGGCAATGCATCCTTCGAGACGCCATGAAGATTAGCAGACGCCAGCTTCAAGTACTCCTCGGCTGCAGAAAGTCGAGGAGCCACTGCAACACACAACGACTGCATCTGCACTGTTCTTACAAAGTGATTCGAGCCAAAACTCGTACATTGGAAACTGCAAGCTGCTGTGGGTGACGTCTCGCATCAACGATGCCTCGCATCATTCAAAACCGTTGCGCGAGTGACTAGTGCAGCCCTTGCGCATGGCCCCGTGAGAGTTGTGCCTGAAGCGATGCCACGAAAATTGACGTTTGGGTGCTGCGGACACCCTGGAAAACTGAACTCAATGTTTGTCCACCGCCAGCTTGCTGACGCTGCTTCACCTCACCAGCTCTACGCAACTGTGAAGCACACACACACACACACATTTTGCTTTTGTGTTCTCTGCATGACTTTTTTGATCACTTGTGCACACGCACGAACCGTTGACATACATTTGAACAACTATGATCCAAACGTCGCCTTGATTCCAACTATTTGCAAAGGCGGCACAAGATCGACTGGCACACGCCATACCCCAGCTGCCAACTCTCCGAGGATCGAAGCAACAAGGCCAATGCCGCAATACGCCAAGACCTCTTTGCAATGCGTGAGAAACACAAGCAGTCGCAAACGATAGCAAACAGCACAAACATTACGACCTGAGGAAGCGACAGAATTGCTCCTGTCCTTGCTACAACGGGAAGATAAGTTTTCACGACACATGCAAAATCATGCAAACACCTCTCTTCGGCTGAGGCTCGTATGGCATCAAGCAAGTTTTTGT
This sequence comes from Symbiodinium necroappetens, assembly GCA_905231915.1. NCBI lineage: Eukaryota > Dinophyceae > Suessiales > Symbiodiniaceae > Symbiodinium > Symbiodinium necroappetens. The sequence goes on along the minus strand of CAJNJA010039886.1, from coordinate 2,680 downwards.
TGTCCTGATTGCAAACATGAATCTTGCTCTTTGACGACCTTTGGCGCGGCTTCTTGGTCAGCACAACCCAGCACATGGCCGGCAAATCGAAGCTGCTGTTCTTTCACTGTGTGTGCACTTGCATTCCCAGCGGCTCATACGTGGAAAAAAATATTGCGGATGCTGGAGCCGCGGCACCAATGGCCACAAAGACCTGAAAATCCCGAACAGGCAGTAACATGCATGTACGCATTGATCTCACTTGTTCAGAACCCGACTCCGCGGTAAATGCTTCGGAAACCACCGGATGCCTGAGCTGGCAAGGGCAATCTGTGGATGCGATGATGCCCTCGAGGTCACTGCTTGTAGGCATTAGGGGTTTGTGAATCGCATTCGAGTTCGGCCGGTGGGTGCATGCAGCCTTTTTCTTCTGTCGAGCCATGTGTGCTGCGATGCCCCTTCGCATGTACGACCCAGCCGCCCCAACCATGCCCCGCCTCAGGTCCCCAGCGCACTTTGCTTACCGTCACTTACATAAAGAAAAATGTATTGCAGCCAGCATAGTGCCTCCCGCCGTGGATGAACGAGGGGTGCGCATCAGTGCATGGCTCTGATTCCCGGAGCCTTGGTGTTTGCGCACGCGTTCTGATCAAAGTCAGAACAAGCGGTCAAGCTGCAGATTCCTGCACGGGCAACCACGTACACAACCCCGAGCCGGCAAACGATTTCGCTCCGGGGTCGCAAGCCAGCGTGCATCACCCAAGTCAGTCAGTAAGCTCTGCATCACCCAAGACCTCGTGCAAAGCGGGCGTTTTGCCAGCCCGGGGAAAGAGTCGGCTGAGACGTCGAGGAAGGGTGCGGCGAGGGTGCGCTGGAGAGCCATGGCCAGCCTACCGCTCCGTGATCTAATACTTTCCGCCTGGTGTCGTTGAACTGCAATGGCCTTTGGACAAGGAATGGGCGTTTGTGATGGTTTGATGGACTTGTACGGTTCCTTAGTCCATCTGGTTGCAATGTTCTGTTGATCCAAGAATCAAATTCACCCGTTGATACGATCTTGCCTGACAATCAACCGTTCGAGTATGTTGGCCCCCAAAACACGCGCGGTCGTGATGCTGCACTTCTGGTGCATCAGATGACGTCGCCGCTTTGCTCGGCAGTGCCTTTATTGCCTGATCATGCGGACATTTGTTGGCGTGCATTTTCCCACAGACCCGGCCATGCCCCCACAGCCGTTGCAAGCCACTACGCTCCTCATGTTGGCTGCCCAGAGCCTGAGTGTGTAGCTTTTTGGCTATTCGTCTCGCTACAGGAACTTCGCACAACTTACCCGAACATTCATGTTGTACTCGCAGGTTATAGCAATTTGTGGGTCCCTGGCCTTGTAGATGGATGCCCTTTTTTTTTCCAAGGTCTGCGGATCGCTCGTGCGTTGCTCTATTCAATTGTTGAGCACATTCGATCTAACCATTTGCAACCCTCGAAACTCGTCGACGCACCGTGCCGGTGCCGCTCTGGACCTTGTTGTCGCCACCCCAGGGCTTGTCCAAGATATTCAGGTTCATAATTCTGAGGATTGTGGATGTAATGACGTGCTTTGCTGCCTTTTGTTGGGCAGCGACCATTTCACAATCAGCATTGTGCTGATTAAAGTTTCCGTCACCCTCCCAACCAAGGTACCTGCACTCAGTTTTTGTGTCCGGGACTGGCGACGGTTGCTTATCTCACAGTGGCAGGCCATTCACGGCTGGAGTTCCCGCGTTCGTTCTGTAACCCATGATAGTCTACAATCAAGTCTAATTACACTGCTTGCCCGCCAGAATCTTGATGAATTGTACCATGAACTCTTGACCATACTGTGGTCTGCAAATCCCACACAATACCGCCAGCTTTCTCGCAGTGCGAACCGCCAGCCCATGTGGTGGGACGATCAGCGTTTCAATGCTCTCGTTCTTCGCAATGCCGCTTGGCGTGAATGGCGGCGTAACCCTACTTTTGACACACAATGCCACTTCCGTGCAGCTCGAATCCGTTTTCATCGCACCGTCCGTAAGCAAAGAAAAAACTTGTGGTCGTCCTGGTTGAGACAGTTGGACGAACTCCAAGTACGCTGTCCCCGTGCCGCTGCCAAACAAGTCAGGCGCGGGTTTCGACACGAAAGAAGTCGAGTTGCACATTCCTCATCTGGGGAGCATTGCGCATCGGCTTGATGTCGCTTGGCGTGACGGGGCCCTTCTACGTCTGCACCGTGCTGGTGTGTCAGGTCGTCTATGGCCCCTGATTGACGACTTTGTTTCCAACCGCACTGCTGCAGTGTGTATTGCATCTTCTGTCTCTGATCAATGGGGTGTTGAAAACGGTTTGGGCCAAGGAGCTGTGTTCAGCGGTTTCCTTCTTAATGTTCTAATCAATGGCTTGGCTGCCGCGATCAAACGAGCCTGTACTGGTGTCCGCTGCGGCCCCTCTCGTGCAGCCCCTCCTCGCCTTCATGTGTTGCTGTATGCCGATGACATTGCAATCCTAAGCGAAAGCCCTCGTGATCTCCAGCTCGCTTTGGATGCCGCTGCTGAGTGGGCTAAATCCTGGCGTCTTCATTTTGCTGCAGGCCCACAAAAATCCGCCGTCATGTGTTTCGGGCGCGGCCGAGCTCGACTCCCTGAATTCCATGTAGGTGGTTTTCTCACACCTTTTTACCGGCATC